>OZ007560.1:129064338-129307008 GCA_963931875.1 Pollenia griseotomentosa
TATAATTTCAAAGTGGAAAGTTGTATAGATTTGACGTGTCAAAAAAAGTAAAACAAGCTGTCAATCAAATGTAAAATATTTGTTTTAAAAATTGTAAAAAGTCAATTGATTAAATCTTTTTAATACGTTGCTAATGAAAATAGATGATATAAATAAAAATAATGGTAAATGGAAAAAAAGCTTTAAAAATTGCAATGTTGCATTATTTAAACCTGATTTTTTTTACACTTGGTTAAAGATTGTTTAAAATGCAACTTTTAGTATAAATCGTTTTCCTTGTATTTGTTATAATAATAAAAAGTTGCAGTTTTCCATTTTTGCAATCAAAAAAATCTGAATTAATTATCGTTACTGTAAAAAATATTCTGCATACTTAATTTTTAATGCCGAACAGGAGGGGAGCTTTTGACTTATTCATTCTTCTGCAATCGTTTCGTTATCTTGATTAATTAGTTTGCATATAAACATATTTGAGATGCATCATATTCGCCAAATAATGAGCTGAAGTATGTATGCTTTTTATTTGCTCTTCAAGAAAATCCCGTTTTGACAATAGTATTTCAACGGCCGATGCAATTGTAGAAGAGCCACTTTCTAAAGCATTTATAGCTTTTGAACCTAAACTTACATTTGTTGGAGATTTAAAGCTTCATTATAGAACTAAACGTTGTTTTGAATTCTATGAATGTCATTGTCAAATTCGTTGTAATGTTCCGATCTTATTTTGGCATAAAAGTAAAAAAAAAAGTTCACTGTACATCACTTGGCAGCTGAGGCATATACAAAAGGGCTTACATATGTATATAAGTCCGATCCTTTCTTTTAACCTTATATGCGTTTGACGATGATAGAACAAACAATTTTAAGATTTTCTTGTTAAATCTAAACCGTAAAAGAGCTAATTTGACAACATTTCAAATTTGGAAAAAATTAACTGCAGAAACGAAGCATGTTTTTAAACTAATCTGGGTGCGTTGAATTCGAATCTGGCATCAAAATTGGGCTCTCACGTCTTGTTCAATTTTTATCGCATGCTGGCAATACTGTAAAACAGTCACTACTTGAATCACTTGAAATTTTAGCGGTATTTTAAAACAAATTTTACATATTTTAATATTTTTGGTTATAAGTTAAGTTGTGGATATTATGACACTCCGCGGACGTTTTGACACTGCTCTGATGGACATTATGACACTATGACACTGGACGTTATGACATGCCACCTACTGACACTACAACTGCACAATTATTTATTTGACAGAAGCCCTCATCAATTCTTAATCTTCATAGTGTTTAAGCATATAAGGGAAATCGTGCGTTACTGATTCAAGCTATTTTTGCTTTGTGTGTGGTAAATATTTGGTTGGAAAAAAGGTATATGCAATATCAGAATCATTAAAATATGCATATTTACATTATTTTGGTTTTGCAGTCAGAAACTTGGACAAACCGTGGACACCGACAATGTTTTGCATATTCTTCATTCGCATTTAGATTTTTTTCCAAAAAAAAACCAGGTGCAGTGAGCGCAAACAAGGAGAGCGTGTTGACCAAGATTTAACAACAACAACAACAAAATTGAAAGAATTTATCAAGGATTTTGAGACAAAAGCATACGTGAAACCGAACCAACCAAATACAAACGACTTTCAAATAACGCCATCCGCTTTTGAACATTCATTGATTTTGAAATTAACTAGTGATTTTTTATGTAGGAAACGGATAAAAACATTTTTTTGTATCTCGAAAACCTGAGTGATAGAGAAAAAACAATTACAGATTCGAATTCTGCCCACCAAATTACCCTAGGAAAGATATTTGGTTGCTTCAGTCCAAAACCTTGTTTGGTAGTGTTCTTAGATCATAACACAAAAAACCATAAAACCAAATGAAGCCAATTAAGACCCATAAGCCCCTGAAAAAAACCGCTGGGTTTGGTCTTTTGTAAAAACCTGGGTTTAAGCCAACCTTGTAACAAAATCAGCTGACTGACTTATTTCCTAAGATATTTTTTAATTTTTAACAACTAGATTAAGCTCGAATTCTCGTAAGTACAAGATTAAGTTGAAGTTAAAGGGCCATAAAAAGTGTCGGAAAATGTTTTTGTATAATTCTGTATGTACTTTTATAATAATTGTTTACTTAAAATTAATGTTTAATAATATTAATGAAACAAAAAAGTTTAATTGTAGTGGCATATTTTTCTAAAGCAATATTTTTTTCGAATTCACATAATTATTTTAAAAAATAATAAGATGTTGTTTACCAAGAGGCCTCTATTTATTTTTTGTATGTATGTATGTACATATATATGGGCATTTTCATTTTGACGTGTCGTAATATTTGTACCAGAAAAGGTAAAAAAATTAAATGAAGGCGTGAAATTTGTAAAAAGGGTTTTTATGTATGCAAAGTAATAAGGTAGCACTATATTCAGAAAAAAAAATTACAACAATCGACGCGGAAGTGGATTTTGACTTGCATTAAAACACTGAATAAGACTGCGAATTGAGTAAGCTTTTGGCTTATATAGATTTATTTTTCAAGCTATTCAATTTAAAAATCTTTGCCCGTTTAAAGGTACATAAGGGCATTACCATAAAAAAGTCTACTTTTTTTAATGTAACGCCAGAATGCAAATAAGGTTGTATTTTAGGACCATGTTGTTCAACCGCTATCCCTTTTGTAACTAAATGTAGAGCTAGTTGCGCTTTACACCAAAATATAAAAAAGTAAACTATACATATAACATTTTTTGAGAAACAATTTGAATTACTTCTGGTGATTGTGTAGACGAACACAACCCTTAATAGCGTTCGTAACTATTTTCAAGATCGAACCGAACATTATATAATATTCTGTTCTTCGTTAAAAAACAGAACAATTGTAGTGCTACTGAAAACAAACATTATATTTTAATGTTCAATAATGTTCCTCTTTACACTGATAAAGAAATAAACATTAAACAAATTTTAGCAACGACCTTAGCCCGAACAGCTTGTGTGTGTATTGTGTATACGTTTTGTTTGTGTAAAATCATTTTGCTGGCTTTTCTTTTCTTCGTATGTATATTTTGTTATTGTAAAAAAGGTTTATTTTAATTTTACCAGCTAAAAGGGACGAACATTAATGAGCCAAACAGAACACAATGAAGTTTGTGGGTTTTTAAAGCTGGGGCTCGAACCCGGGTTAAATTAATGTGTTTCAAGCAGTGCTCGAAAATAAACACTAAGTATCAATCCTTAGAGTTTGGTTCGGCAGATTTGTGGAAAACACACGCTAATAGCATTTGTCTAGAAAATCATTAAAAAAATACAGTTTATCTGTTTGTCATCTTTCGAACACAAAAATAATACTGTTTTTATCTAACTTAACAAAAGATGAGAACATTTAATTCCGTTCGGTTTTTTTTAAACTACAAACTTCATTGTGTTCGGTTCGGTTCATTATGCTGGGTACAGACAGTGCAATCTACGTGCAATCTACATGCAATCTACATGCAATCTACTGATGTAGATCTGCAATATCAAAATATCAATACATTTTGATGTTGATGCAATCTGGAATGAAAGAAAAATGAATGAAAAAAAACAAATATACTTTACAAAAATAAAATACAAATACGAAGAAAAAATAAAAAGCCAGCTAAATAATTTTACACAAACAAAACATATACACAATACACATACAATCTGTTCGTGGTGCGGTCGTTGCTAAAAATTTTTGTTGGTTCATTTATTTATCAATGTAAAAAAAGAAACATTATAGAACATTGTTTAATGTTTGTCTACAGTATCACTAAAATTGTTCTGTTTTTTAACCAAGAGCAGAACAATATATAATGTTCGGTTATTCCTTAAAAATAGTTACGAACGCTATTAACGGTTGTATTCGTCTACACAATCACTAAAAAAAATAGATATCGCTCTTAGTTGTGTGAGCCGAACGCTAAATAATGAACTGTTTATTTTCGAACACTGGTTTGAACCAATACAACGTTTATGATTAAGAACTTTGATTAATAATCTTTCTTTTATTTTACAAATGTTTTTTCAAATTGTGACTTGAATTTAAATTCGCAACCTTTAATTTAAACTCTAAAATCATTTAGTCGACTCGACAGACAAATTATCTCTTTAATAAATATTCTTAAATAAATATTAATTTTAATTTTTTTTTATAATATTTTTATATAAATATTTAATGAAACTTACCTTAATACGTTATTTATGTTGTTTTAAATCTTATATAACTTAAGAATAAATGCATGAAAATGTAGCAAAGCGCCGCGATGCTATAAATGCAAGACACGAATTATTTTCCAAATATTGCTTGTGAGGTTTTTGTTACTCACTCCCCAATTATTAATTAATCACTTGCTCCTGAGAGCAATAATGACGTCACATAACATAAGAACAAAAACACTGAGAAGCAAATTACACAATTCTCTTAACAACAAAGAACGAATGAAAAAAAAACACAAATGAAAGAAACATGAGGATGCTGTAACAGCGCTGCCTCTCAATTTTAACTTAATATTTATTGAAAACCGCACTTTTATAACTTTTAAATAACACTACTGACATTAAATAATTTTGATTTTTTTTAGAAACACATTTTCGATATATTTATTAAACTCGCTTTTCACTTTATAAGTTTTTTTTTTTTTAATTTATGCCACGTTTTAAATGAAGCGTGTTTACTCGACATTACTGGTTAACAAAATAATTGCAAGAGATATGTATTTTTGCAGAAGTAATGATTGAGGCGAATTGGAAAAAGGGTTGTTGTGTTGTTATTTTAATTAAGTATGCCACGGGGTAGACCTTAAATAAATTTATGATTACGATATAGGCTACCATGTCTTTTTGCCTTTTTGGCTGGTAAAGAAAGAACTAAAGTTTAAGGAAATCTATAAAAGATTGCAGAAAACGGTATTCAAAGTCATTCCAGGTTACTCCCGAAATTTGCAAGTTTTCAAAAAGTTTTTCTTTCAAATTAATTCAATTAAATCTAGATAAACATTAAAATTTTTTTTATGGGTATTTCCACAGAAAAGTCTACTTTTTGTGACGTTACGACACCAAGCAATTAGTCTTGTTGTTCAAATTTTTCCTCTCTTTCACTAAATGAAAAGCTAGTTGAGCTTTACACCATAACGAATACCAATACCGATATTTCGTCGATACGACTTTTAAAAATTTTGTTTTGGTGTTTTTTCAAAAGAAACAATTTAATTTTTAATGCATTTTGCATAGCAACTAATAGCGAAATGAATTATTAAAAAGTAGACCATAAAATCAAAACAGAATAATGAAATTCTTTTTTTTTTTATTAATTCTTAACCGTTTTTTTTTCGCCACAGCACCGATGTATTTTTCGGCCAAAACCTTTCATTTATTTTCTTGGAATTTTAAAAAAACTTTGATGCAATTTAAGAGCTTACACTTCAAAAGATGTATTACAAATTTCGATCCGATACGATACTAGGGATGCAAATTTCTAAACATCGATGTATCGTTCACAAACATCGATGTTTTAATGGACGATAAATCGGCGATACATCGGCGTCAAAACTAAAAAACATCGACATCGTTCATTTAATACCTATTTTCATTTATTTAAATTGTTTTAATAACATTTTTACCATTTTTAATTTTAATTTTTTCAACTAAACCCTTATTTAAAAAATATAAAAAGCGTTTTTCAAAGCATAGCAGTACAAAGTAGGTACCTACATACATATGTACATGCGTGCTATGCATTGCATAACTATATGTAATAAGGGGTAACCCCTTTTATAATCTAAATAAATGTTAAAACAATTTTGGAGACTGTGCAAGTGTGAATGCCCATCTATAATATGCTTAAGTTGGTTTAACTCTTTCAGGTTTGGTGGTTTGTTATCTAACCACCTTTTCAAGAGCTTAAAAATTGTATTTTTTAAGATCATCGATTATAAATTCATGCGAAATTTTGGAACATAAATTCTAAAATTTAACATTTATTTATTTTTTTAAATGTGTAAGCTTTTTTTAAGACGAGATTACCCCAAGTTAAAAAAAAACAGCCACAGGTTGTTTGCTTTGTTAAAAAAAATTATATCTAGTGCGTACTGCATAGTAATACAGCACCTGTAGAGTTCCTCTATGCATCCGAACAAAAAAAACATGTTTTTTCAGATTTTCACCAAAAATAAATTTTTAAGCCAACCGTCATGG
Organism: Pollenia griseotomentosa; assembly: GCA_963931875.1. NCBI lineage: Eukaryota > Metazoa > Arthropoda > Insecta > Diptera > Polleniidae > Pollenia > Pollenia griseotomentosa. Next base: position 129,070,560 of record OZ007560.1, read on the forward strand.
TGGTTAGAAAACTAACCACCTTATTTATCAAAATTATCAACATTTTTATAATAAAAAAACTTTAAATAATGCAAAATTGCGCCTATTTTAGTTATTAAGTTGCATATATAAAAGTGTGGCTCAAAGAGTTAAGCCACTGTATAATATACATGTAAATCATATTGAACTTAAGAAAACTTTTTGTTAAGTTTTATGAATCTGTCATTTGCTTAAGCAAAGTGTGAAACTGATTGTACTTTCTGTACGGAATCAAATGTTTTCTTATTTTATGTTTAAATGCATTTGACAGGTTTTTTATTATAGTTGGGCCTTAAGATTTTTAGTAGCAAAGAAGAATTTGAGCATTTCGTAAGTATTACTGCAAAGTATTTTATAATATCGATGTTGAAACATCGATGTATCGTGTTTCTTACCGATGTTTTTAAGTATCGATGCTTAATAAAACATTGATGTTTTTTATAACGATACCGATACTCAAAAAGAAATATTAAATTTTAATTTAATTTAAAATTAACAAAACTCAAGTAGTGTTATTTAGCGAAAGATATTTAGGTATGTGATGGAAAGGATTTTGAAAACAGAATGCCCTGATATTGACAATATAATTTTTGGTATCTTAAAAAATTTATTTGTAATACATTTTCCTCTTTTTTCCTTTATCAATTCTTAAAATTTTGTATTATTTATGTTAATTGAAGTATATTTTGAACATACATGTTAAATTCCAATTAGAATTAGCAATTGATGCAATTAGTTTATATTTTCTAATTGATTAAACAATTAGAATAAGTTCAACTAATTCCCATTAGCTAATTAAAATTTTTATTCTAATGGAAAACTAATTGCAATTAGTTGCCATTAGCAAAAAAAAATTGGTTAACCTTTACAATTAGAAATCTAATTGACTTCTGATAATGCAATTAGATATTCAATTAGCTCGAATTAGAATCAATTGAATTTAATAATTGAATATCTAATTGCATTATCAGAAGTCAATTAGATTTCTAATTGTAAAGGTTAACCAATTTTTTTGCTAATGGCAACTAATTGCAATTAGTTTTCCATTAGAATAAAAATTTTAATTAGCTAATGGGAATTAGTTGAACTAATTCTAATTGTTTGATCAATTAGAGAATTTCACAAAAGAATGTTAATTAGCAATCATTAGCATTAGCTAATCATTACTTAACATGTATGATTTTGAACAATAAATTAAGGCTATAATTCAAAAATTGATTTTAAAATTGCTCGAAACACCTGCTAAAAACGATCGTTTTGAAACCCATCGCTTTTATCACATACGCTAAATCCAGTGGTTCTTAATGTTTTTAAGGAGATATACCGCTTTTTCGAAAATGGAAATAGGTTGTACGTCATATATTCGCGTAACTTAAAAACGGTTTAGTTTATTCAATAAATTAAAAAATTCAAATTCCCCAACAAAATTACCTTTACGTAAACTTAGACTTTTTTCTAATATGCATTTTTTTAAATTAACCCTCATAACTCTTTTGGGTCACAGTGACCCACAAACTATATTGCGTTAAATTCTTTAGCATTTGCCATTATTAGCCGGAAATTAATAGATGATTTTATGCAAAAACGTTAATATCAAAAATTATATTTAATTTAGTTGCGCGATTTACAGCACATATAAATTATATAAGACTAATGTTATTTTTATGTTGAATTCCAAAAATTAACTGAGCTTTAGTACCTTAACATCTTTTGTTTTTATATTTTTTCAAATAAACATAAAGTTAATAAAATTAAAATTAATCAGAATTTTAAATATTGATGATAGTACATCATCAATTAAAATTAGTTGGAAAAATATTACACAGGGAATAAGTTGACAGCAAAAAAAAAAAATAATTAAAATGATCAGCATTTAAATATTGTTGAGAAATTAAGTTTGCATTAAAATTAGTTGGAAAAATAGTATTTGGGAAATAAGTTGACAGCATTTATTATTGCGCGTGCATTGATTTCCTGAGTTCTGGGAAATCAGTCTGCACTTGCACAGTTTAAATTGGGCCATTGCTGGTGTGGGAAATTAAAATAAAATTGGTTTCAGATTCCACGAATTACGTGGTAAACATTAGGATGATTGTATTAAAACATTAAGGGTGTAGAACTTATATTCCAAAATAATTTGTTTTCCTAGACAATAACCATTCTTCTTAAATTAACGGATTTTAACCACAACTTTTCAACGCCTACAAGATTTTCAAAATACGTGTATAAATTATGTTTTTAATTCATTGCCCCAACAATTATATAAATGGAATTTAGTTGTGTAAATTACCTGTCTGAAATGCTTTCTGTGAGTGGTTTTTGTTAATTTGGTGGAAAATATATCTGTGGCAATAAATAATATTGGCCTAAGTCGAAATTTCGTGTTTTGAGATATAAAGGGTTTTGTCTTAAATAAATTGTGTGCTTTGTTGTGCTTATAGTTTTGTTTAATAATGACATTTTATACCTTAAATTTAGCTGAGTGATTGATCTTGAAGAAGAGAATAAGAATATGTAATAAAATGAAAAGGCACTATTGTACTTGTAGACTTGTAACTTGTATTTTTGAGAAACAGGGACTACTGCTACTGCTACTTCTTTTAAATTCGGACCTTTAAGTGAGTTAATGGGTAAAACCTAAATTTTGATACTTTTTTCTCACCCCGACTATCTTTTAAACCAATAGACGTAAAAATAAACATTATGTCACGTTCGAAACTTATTTCAAAAATACAAATTTGGTACTTTTTAGAAATTCCAACGTTTAAGGGGTAAAACTCGTAAGGCATATAACTAAATGCGCTCCCACTACAATATAGGAATTTGTACCTAAAATTTTCTTCTTTAGCTTTTTAGTAAAACAACTGGTACTTTTATTAATTACCGTTAATATTGGACCTAGAAACATAAAGTTCAACATGCAATATCCTGAGAGATAAGACTCTATTTTTTCTAGAATTTTTTTTTGGTAGTTTTTGGCCTTTAACTGGTACTTTTTGAATGTCCGTTAGTATTGGACTTAAAACATAAAATTTAACATGCGAGGTCCTGAGTGAATTAGAATCTTTTAAGTTATCTATTTGGCACTTTTTGGTTTTTGATGTGGTTTTTTATTTTCATTAGTACTAAACTGCAATGTCCTGGTACTTTTTGAATTTCCGTTAATATTGGAACTAGCTAGAAGCATTAAATTAAACATGCCAGGTCCTACCTGAATGAGAATCTACAAGGGGGACTTTTTGGTACTTTTTTGTTCTTTACCTTGAACTTTTTGAATTTCCGTTAATATTGGACCTAGAAACATCAAATTAAACGTGCCAGGTCCTGAGTGAATGAGATCTGTAAGAGGGATTTTTTTGGTACTTTGTATTTCTCTAACTGGTACTAGCTTAGGATAGGATTCAGGGCCGCTAAGCTTCCTAAATTCAGATAATATTAGTTACACTACGTGACGAAATTTCAACAAAGTCGTGACCAAATGAATCTGACAGCTAGCCTTTATGTAAAATTTTCCGCTGAATCCGAATATGAACTCAGAATTGTCAAAAGTAGAACAGTTTTTCAGATATTCCAAAATAACCGTTATTTGTGTTTTTAAAAAAGATGATGTGACTGAAATGCAAATATCTTAAAAAATTTTAAACGAATTATGTATTTCTTTCTTTTTAGTAAAAGGTTATAAAATTTCTAAAATAACCATGGATTGCTTGTGAAGATTGGTCAAGAAATGACAGAGTTACAGGGGACAAAAGCTCAAGCTTCATTGAAAATTTTATGATTTTGTTCAATTTTGCGCTTTTAAAGTTATTTTTTTTAAACCAATCATTTAAAAATCCTAATGTTTTATTGCATGCGACGTTAGATTATTTTAATATGAACATTTTGCGCCCAACAAGACATATATTGGTACAAAAATGACAAAGCTACAGAAAATTTAGTAAATTAACCCACATAGAAATTCAAAACTTTCAAGAAACTTTTAATATTTATTGTTACTAAAAATTTAGCTTTGTATATTTATTTGTTGTGGGTTAATTCAATTAATCTTCTGTAACTTTGTCATTTTTGCACCGATCTGGATCCTATTGGGCACAAAATGTTCGTATTGAAATAGGCTAAAATTTTATTTTTTGGATATTTGCATATCAGTCACATCATCTTTTTTAAAAACACAAATAACGGTTATTTTGGAATATCTCAAAAACTGTTCTACTTTTGACAATTCTGACTTCATATTCGGATTCAGCGGAAAATTTTACATAAGGATTCTGTTTCAAATGCATTTGGTCAAAAAATTGTTACGATAATTATCGTTTCAGAATAAATCTTTAAAGCAATAGTTAACGTACTCAAAAGAAAAAGAAAGCCATTTTAACATAAGTATGCTGTTAACCCTTCATTCCGCCACCAGTCTATCTCTCCGCTCGGCGGTACTCTCACCGAATGCGAAAGCGTCCAAGAGGATACATACGGAGAATTGTTGCGGCTCCGAAAATATCTAACCAATCAGCGTAATCAATACACACAGGGATTTGATATTTTTCAAGCCCTGAAATGTGAAGGGACTGATGGGCAATTTCGATTTTGATGATATTTAAAACTTATGTAGATCGATCTACAATTAAACGAACAGGTTTTATATTTCTTTATAGTTAGTCAAAAAGTCATCCTGGCCTGGCAACGCCGCTGGAACGGTTAGTATTACATAAAGTTGTTTTAAATTTTTGTAAGAAGAAGTGAACTGTAACGATATAATTGAAATTTCTGCAAAATATTCAGTATGTTCACCAGAATAAAACGTATTCGTAGAACTTAATGTAAGAAAAATCAAAATATTTTAACATTAAGACGGTTTAGAAAAATTTAAAGTAAGTCAGAGAGATGCTGTTCATTTATTGGGCGAAGTTTTTGACGCCATCGGACTTAGTACGTCTGATTATATTTTAAACCAATCCTTAATAAGTCAGCAAAGAGCGCAATTAAGAAAAACGCAATAATTAAAAAATATACAAAAAAAAAGTAAGCTGCAGCTGATCAACCTTTAAGCATTAATTGGAATACTAAACTGATATCGACAATAGCAGTAAAAGTAGAAAACCGTTTGGCTATAATTGCTTCGGCCTCAGGCCTAGGGCAAATTATAGCTATGCCTAATATTCTTTCTGGGATTGGACCGGAAATTTCTTTTGCAGTTTATGACGCATTGGAAGCTAAATATATTTAACCTTTATGTGCTCGGGATTGTAAGCTTACTTTGGCGGTCGGAAGTCTACATTTGTAGCAAATGTGTATTTGTATGGAAAACTATGTCCACATATAAAAAAACATAAGTAGGAGAGTGTTATACTTTAATGCATATTTGCTAAATATAATAAGGTTAAATATGCAAGCACACTTGGCTTGCCAGATCGAAACCGGCAAAAAGCTTGGCACTGAAATAAAAAGCTTGAATTTTCTTTACAATTAATATTTCGGTTAAATTGACAAAAAAAAAAAGTTTATATTATTTATAACCTCCAACACAGGTGGATCGTTTTTTATATAAGTTTATAATTTTTACAATATTGATCTAATATATGCGGAGTTGATTTAACGGTCCAAGTCTATTCGTCCCTCGGGTTTTCCGTCCGTGTAAACGTTGAAACGGGTTTTCTGAAGAAGATATGTATTTATAAAGTCCGGAATAGCTTGCGATTGAAATTCTCAAACAAAGTTTAATTCATTTCATTTGTAAATTCCTTCCTTCACTAAAAATAATTAAATAAAAATTAAATTAAATATACTTAAGTCTTATTTTAATATTAAAAACTTCAATTAAAAACCAAGAGTTCAATGAAAAATCACATTTGTTGTAATAAAGCTATGGCGCATGCTTTATTTGTTAACATATGTCCTTCAAGTTGTACCAAGAAACAACCTGAAGGACAACGAGAAAAAGACAAAAGAAAAAAAAAACAAAGAAGTTAGGAAGAAACATGTTAATAGAAATTTAAAATGGATAATTAATTACAGCAAATTTCGATCCGCCAATACCATTGGTTAAAGATTTTTGTTTGACTGTTGATTGACAGGTGCCGCAGTGGTGCAAATGGTGGAACGGAAAATAATTCTGATGATGGGAATGTGGTTATTATCGAAACATGTAAATTTGACAAAGTTCAATATTGTGTTCAGTCGAAAATAAAATTATCAAACAAATTTTAATTTATTAAATGTTGTAAATTCCTTCCTTCACTAAAAAAAAATTTAATGAAAATTAAATTTAATCAACTTAAGGCTAATTAAAATATCAAAAACTTCAATTTCAAACCAACAGCTACATTTAGTACCAATTTCGCAATGAAAACTATATTAACCCTTGTGTCAATACCCGGGTACCACGGTATCCACCTAAGTATATTTACATGAAAAAAATGTATTAAGAATTAAAATTTTTAAACAAGCCAAGATCGTCGTTATTGAACTTAAAAGAAAGCGAATTCAGATTCTAGATTTTTTTTTGCTCCTTTAATACTCCAAAAAATTTGCTTAAGCTTTAACCATCGCAACATGCGCACCCGGGTACCCCGGTACCCAATACAATACTTTTTGGGATAACCCAAACACGTTTTAACTGCTCAGAAAACTCAAAAAACTAAATTCTGCATCACACAATTACTTAAGTTAAGTTTCCAAAGCGTTAGTATTATAATATGGGGAAGTCTCATTTACATCATGTATGACAAAAAATGTTCAACTGTTATACGAAAAAATACTGTCCTGTATAAAAAATTTAAAATTTTTGCCGCTATGCAATACAAAGTAAAAAAAATCACATCTTAACATAAATTTAATTTAATACGCTTTTAAAAAGTTTAAAAATTAAATTTTATTTCATAAAAATATGGATTATTAATACATTATAGTATATGGATATCCGGGTGCTAAGCAATGTGGATAAAGTTGGGTATAAACACAAGGGTTAACAAAAAACAAGTCAGAGTGCTATATTCGGCTATGGTGAATCTTATATATCCTTCACCATTGAGCGATTAGAGCAGAAAGTTATATAAATACCATTCTTTAGATATGAGTAAATTTATTTCGTGCCACTCCCACTCCTCCAATTCCGCCGACATTTTGTAGGATGTTGTATATTATAACCAAGAGCTTGTACTTAGTGTGAAAACTTTTGCTTGGAAACTCTTGCGTTCTCCAGGAATACAGAAAAAATCACAACAATGAATTTATGGGTAAAATTAGAGGCAGTTGTGGTTTTTTGCTGTTACCTGACACAAATTTATTGCTCATAATTTCTGGGTTTTTCGAAAACTCATTTCAACATACACACGAACAGACGGTCATCGTGAAATCAAATTCTCTACTGATAAGGCCACGGAATATATATATACATATGCACTCAATAGGGACTAAGATCAATATTGTAAAAATTACAATCGGAATGACAAACTTTACCTTCGGTGAAGTGTATAACAAACCACATTTAACAAAAAACTTCGAGAAAAACTTTTTCTATCGTGAATGCTTTTTTTTACGGGAATTTGTTCTTGTTTTTTACAATGTTTGTTTACTTTGATTTGCAGCCGTGAACTGTTCAAATGCGAAAAAATAAACCCTAAAATAAAACATAAAACTCTACAGTAATTTTCAAATTTTATATCGTTAACTTAAATGCAAACGGACGTAACTATGTACAAACAATTCAATATGGAGTTTTCAATTGATTGTGGTTCGGTTTATCAAACTACATGCAGCCGCAGATTTTAAGACCCCTGCGATAAAAAAAATTGCGATTTTATTAAAGAAATTCCAACTCCAAGAACAATTTATTATTATTGATATTGTTATGTTATTGCTTCTCCTGTAATATATTTAATTATTTTCAATTTTGTAAAAATGAACTGAAGCAATACTAGATAAAAATCAAGAAACAGAATATACAAGATATATACGGGTATTTTTTCTGTACGTATTTTTCCATCTTTCCAAATTGTTGGCAACTCTGTCTCAAAAAATTTAAAAAATATTTGACAAAATGAGTAAAATACCAGGCTTCCATAAAAATTAGTAGAATGAAAAAGCAAAAGAGAAATGTAAAAAAGAATAATAAGCAAATATTACCAGACTGTTTAAATTTAACTTGCCTGTTACTGATTGCTCAATAGCCTATTTTAAGGCGCTAACATAATAACAATAATTAAAAAGCAAGTTAGAGTGCTTATTCGTCTGTGCCGAATCTTTGATACCCTCCACCTTCAGTAAGAATATTTCAAATTTGACTGTACCGAATCTTTGATACCCTGCACCTACAATTAGAATATTTCCGTAGTTGGCCTTATATGGGACCTATGGTAAATTATGGACAAAAGAAAGTGATTAATAGTCTTATTAAACAATGACTGACCAAATTTTATTATAATAGCATTATTCGCAAAGGTTGGACGCGTTCTACAGTTTTTTTTATCCGAGAGTAGGCTTCATATGGGGTCATTTATCCAAATATTGTAAAAGTGGAATTGTTCCGTTTTGCTGTGGAGCTCCTCATGTAATGGTTTATGTAAAACATTTAATTTCTGTTGTTAGGGGTATGTTAATATATTTATAGCAGAACTATTAAGTTTAACCCTTAAGTCACCCTTGTGTGAAAAAACACACAAAAGGAATAATTTTTACACAAAGCTTTGTATAGTTTGTTATTGATTACCAACGGGATAAATACATCATTAATGTTACATAAATCATGACTTTGATAATAAACGTACTATGGCGCCACAGTAAAGTAGACAGACATTGCATATGTAAAGTAAGTTTTACACAATTTTAATATACATATCTATTTCCCTTTTTTAATTTTTTGCGCTTATTTGTTTTTTTTTTGTTTGGTATATAAAATATCAAAAAAAAGAAGTGAACTTTTATCTTACTCCTATCAACAACAAATACGGTGTAAAGGGTCCTATTTAAGATAACAATTTTTGTTGAGTGTGTAAAAGGTACCTTATAAACTTATGTAGGAAAAAAATTACCTGGCAGGCCTCAAAAAGAGTATAATGCAAAAAGCTAGCAGATAGGTAAAATTGAAAAAAAAAAACTTTAGAGGTGCGAATTCCAAAGCGGACTTTTAGGCGCAAATAAAAAAATATAAAATCTTGCCTACTGAAAATCATGAGAGCCTGGTACATGAAACTCATATTTAAGCAAAATATCAATTTTAGGAAAAGGCACTTTTTGGAAAGGGTTGCCATATCTGTTTTTTTTTAATTTGTTCCCAAGTTTTAACAATACCACAACCAACCAGCCAAATTCAAGCGAATATAATAATAACAACATAAAAAAACGATTATTAAAACAGTTTTAAGCATTTATTTTAAAATTAACATTTCTTTATTTAGTTTATTTTTCTTATTTTTTTTATCAATATTATTATTACAGGTAGTTTTACATCTTTTATTTGTTTGTTATATTAAATTGAAATTTATTATTTTGTTAAGGTAATTTTTTTGAATTTACAATTTTGTTTGCTGTTATGTTTAAATATAATTTATAATATTCCTTTTTTTTTTTGGTTTTGATTAACATTTAAAATGTTTTGATTTATTACAATAAGAGGACAAGTTTTTGCTTTTGGTTTGGATTCTTTTTGTTTTGTATTTTTTCCGTATATTTAAAACATAAATATAATTTATATTTAGTTGTTTAATTTATATGAATTTGGTTTATAAAGAATTCGTGTACACTTCTTATTTATAATTATTTTTTTTTTACATTTTAGTTTTCGTAATTTTACTCAATATTTTTAATAACTTAATAAATTTTTTAACAAAAATATAGAAAAGAATAATTAAAATAGTAATAGACAAAATAAACCTAAATTGTATAATAATTAGCATTATATTTATGTATACTTAAACTTGTTAATTTATTTTTTTTTCTTAATTTAACTATAAAAATATAATTAATAATAATCCTAAAAAATGCTTTAGTTTGATTTTTTTCACATTTTATTATCCTTTTCTTTAAAAGGACGTAAATATTTAACATTTTACACTAATTATATATAACACATCCTTTTTTTTTTGTTTGTTTTTGTTTTTTTAATTTAATTTATAATAATTTACTAAACTTATTTCCGTTTCTTATTTTATATACTCGAAGTATTTATTTGTTATTTTCTGTAACTATTTCAAAAATTTCCAAGCCTTAGAGTTATCTTTGAGATAATAATGTTAAACGTAAATATTCACAGGCATTCTGGGAATGTTGTTTTAAATTTAAAATTGATTTGTACCTTATTAATAATATCTGCAAAACTGAGAGTAACTGTCCAATTAGAGTACATATTGAAGAGGCATGCCAGATGCCAGACACAAAAAGGAGTTTCGAAATGTCCATTGTTGAGATCTTTGATGTACCAGAGGAGAGAAAGGAGAGGAAATTTTGCACTGTTGAACCGGAGGATAAGGTAACTGCAAGTAAAGAGGTAAAAAAATGATTAATTTGAAAGTACAATACTTTAATTGTAGAATAAAAAAAAAAAGCTTAATTAATAAAGGAATACCACACATTGCTGGAATATGTACCACTATAAAAAATTTAATTAGAAAAAAATTACCTTTAATAAAAAATTATTCCATATGACAATGTTTGCCTTTATGATATTTTATTTATGCGATTTTATTAATTTTTTAGAATTTTTTACTTTTAAATAGTTGAATTAATTCTTTCTACAAATAAACATAATTAAACGAAAAATATTTACTACAAATTGATCTTTATGTCATATGTTCCGTAATACACTATTTTGCCTATCTGACATAAGCATAATTTTTTTCTCTGCGCATAGCGAACATTATGGCAATGAACAGGCAGACGGCCTGGCCAAGACTGGAGCTGCTTTTGATATTTCGCAGGGTGTGCCACCTCTGGGAGCTATCTGAACTGAAATATTCAGAAACTATCTAGATATGGCTGAAACTGGATGGCTGCAGGACTACCAAAGTAACATGGCCCACGTATGACATGAATCTGAGCAATTTCTTAACTTCAGTTGCAGGGACATTTCGAGACTAGTAGACGTACTTTTCGGCAGTGCACATATTGCGATGAAGCACAGGACTGACCACATCTGTAACGTTTCCAGTCTGTCTAAACTTACGTTTAGACACTATATAGCAATTCCATATGAAAACGATCAAAATTGGCAAATTTTTGGACGACCCCTCTCCGATTTTAAAATAGATAGTCTCAATCGATTGCCCAGCAAAAAATAATGTACCTACATATTTTTTTTTTTTTTTATAGTGACTGGTTTAGTGGTGGTGTACACCACTGTCATGTTACAAAATTGAAGAATTCTTCATAAGGGACCTCATTGAAAGTTGTTTAAAAAAAAAACTACTAAAGCGATCGCAACGAGTGATAGCTCGTTTGAAAGGTATTGAATCAGGCTTTAATTGAAAAATAAAATTTTCCTAATTTTTTTTAGAAATTTACCTTTAAATTTTCCCATGAAAATTAAATTTTCCAATTTTCCACAGAAGTTCCTAAATTTTCTAAGAAAAATTAGGAAAATTTTATTTTTCAATTAAAGCCTGATTCAATACCTTTCCAACGAGCTATCACTCGTTGCGATCGCTTTAGTAGTTTTTAGTAAAACAACTTTCAATGAGGTCCCTTATGAAGAATTCTTCAATTTTGTCGCATGACAGTGGTGTACACCACCACTAAACCAGTCACTATAAAAAAAAAAAAAATGTATGTACATTATTTTTTGCTGGGCAATCGATTGAGACTATTTATTTTAAAATCGGAGAGGGGTCGTCCAAAAGTTGATCGCTTTCATATGGAATTGCTCTATAGTGATTTTGGTTTTTGTTATATTTATATACATAAATTGAATTCTTTTTTTTTTATGAAAATGTTTTAAAAATTGAAACCTAGAATTTGAATTTTGTAAATATTAAACTGTTAATTATAGTTCAAATGAATTAAAACTTATGCGTCTATATTTATGTATCTAAATTTGAATTTATGTAAACTAAAACTATTGAAGTTAAAGCATTGGAATTAAAATTGTGATATAAAACGCATAAATATTTGAATTTGGACTGAATGGTAAACCCTTATTAGTACAAATTATATTACAGTTTAAAAGCCTTTGGAGCAGTTATAATTATCCGTAAGTTGCAATATGCAAATGAATTTGTAAACAGGTTAATGGCGAAAAATAAAGTTATGTATCGTTCAATTCTCACTTAGCAACAGAAGCAAACAGTTCGTACTTAAGCCTACCTACATAAATCTAAATATTTGTAAATTTCTTAACCTAACTTTAAAAACCTATAACAAAATTAACCTGAATTAAAAATAAAAATTAAAGTCTAAGATCGGGTTTTGTTTTTGATGAGGAAAGAATCTTGCTTACGCTAAACCCACTTACTCGGTTGACAATTTCATTCGTCTACGCTGAAAACAAACTCCCAAAATCCCAAGGTAATAACATATGGTTCTATTCATTAGCAATAGTCGCAACTTAGGAAAGAAATAATCAATTCTCCTTTTGTTATTTCTTTTGCCCAAATACTACAATTTTAATCACTCATATGAGTGGTTATAATTACAATCTTCCATTAAAGATCATCCCGCATCTTTAGTGCCCTGCAGTTCTGCAATCAAATCGAAGATTGTTTAACGTTCTGTGTGACTCCCTTAGACACAGAATTACACAGTCTCTTCAAATTTCTTTATAATCTTGCCAATTCCTTGCACACTAGGTCGACGCCCATAATCACCCCGTAATGCTCGAAAAGTGGGCACTTTTGAAACACCACTTTGCAGTAAGTTTTAACTATTTTTTCATATTTTTTTAAAGTTCATCAAATTAAATATTCATCAAATTATTTTTATGAAGAAAGGAATTTTACAACATGAAATTAATTAAAATTATGTAATCGATAGTTTTTCATTCTTGACTGTTGCGGGAATCGAACCCAGGACAGGAAACCATTGCATGCTTCAATTGTACCCACTAGGGTATTCATTTAATCGGGCTTTTGCATTAATCGGTTAACCGCTCGATTAATTAATCGAGGTTTTTGTTTAATCGGTTAGTAATCGGTTAATTTTGTTTTTGATCGGTTAACCGGTTAATAAAGTTTTTTCAATAAATTAAGTAATTTCAATAAATAAAAATGCATAAGTTAATAAAAAACTTTAATAACATACCAAACATAACAATTCTTATACTAACACGAGCAAACAAAAAAATAATTCATAAAAATGTAATATGTATTTTTTAATAAATACCTATTATATATTTACTAAAAATGTTATATGTATTTCATTATTTATTAGTCCTTTTCCGTTTTCTCTAAACATATAAATTCTTCAGTTATGGCATTAGAGTTTTGTTTTAATTTTTTAAAATTTTTAACACTTCTAATTGTTTCGGTTAATTATGTTAAAAAACTGTTTGTGTTACTATCGAGAGTTTCTTCTGTTACGTCATCATCTGACCGACCTGACAAAGCTCAGCGCCGAACATTCTACAAAAAAGTTTATTTCCGAATTCCTTAGTCTCTGTTTTTTACTTTATTTTAAGAGTGTATTGCTAGAAGGAAATCTATTGTATGAAAAAATATTTCTAAACACATACCTTTTGTATATGAGATAAAACAAATAACAAAAAAGACAAAAAATATTTTATAATACTACTAAAAATTAAAAACTTTGTTACATCGGTTAATCGGTTAATCGACTGAAATTAACCGGTTTAATCGTTAATCGAAAAAATCCAATTTTAAATTAACCGATCAGTTAATCGGGTAGTAATTAATCGGTTAACCGATTGACGGTTAACCGAATGAATACCCTGATACCCACTCAATCTCTTCAGAGGGTTTTGCCGTTTAACATTCACAGCCATTGACGATAGCTGGCAGTCAATAGTCACACATTAATCTTTAAACCAAATTGTATTTAACCTTAGGTAGACCGAAATTTGCTCAGAATGATTATCTTTTTTTATTGATTTACATGTTTTTTCGTACTTCTTCATATTCTTGAAACGCAAGCCTTTCACTAAATAAATGTCACTTTAGATGACAGACAGCTGGCTTCTCTGAAAGACGGGCTGTTTTTAAACCATAGATTGGATAACCGTGCATTATTGTTATCAACAACTAGTGGCCGTAGATCGGACAATCATTTTCATTTATATGTTTTAAAGCAAATCTGACAAGTTATTTAATTTTTTCCATAGTTTCTTCCTGAATAATTTATTTTGCCCTAAAACAGTTTTCTCTAAAGAAAATTATGTCTAAATAAAAAATGTAAATTTTATAGCAGTGTATAAACTTTGCTTTGCTAAAAGCTCTTTGACAATCTTCAATTATTTTATTGTTTAACAAAAGGAAACTTTTCCTTTTTTATTTACTAAAAAGCTAAATAATATTATCAACTCACCTCTTGCCGGTACAGGATCCTTTTGTGGTGTACCCAATTCGATTTCCTTATACTCCTGATACAATTCACCAATTGTTGCCGTGCAGCGTAAGACCAAACCGCCACCATGCACCGAGTTCATGCCATAAACACTGTGCCCGTAAATCGAAGGATTTACGCTGCTAAAGTGTATTCCTTGCAGTTGTAATTTCAAACTTATACGAGATGCAATCAAATTATCTATAGTACGTATAAATTGTGCCTCAACATTATTAACCTAAAAGTAAATAAAGTTGAGATATTTACATAAGACACTAATAACTTATAATTGTATAATCTTTAAATTTCGCTTAACTATAAACTTTTGAATATAATTTAGTTTTCAAGTTTGTTTGTTTAATAACAATACGTTTCGTAAAGCGGGGTAAGAAAAACACCTTTTGCTCAAACCAAACAAATGCTTTATAACAAACAAACAAAAAGTTTTTTTTTTTTTTTTTTTTTTTGTTAGTTTTGGGTACGTTTGTTGTTGTTGCATGCTAAAGGCAAAACTGCAATGTTGCAAATTTTATCAACAAGGCCCAAAGCTATAAGACTCATCAAAAAATAAAAAAGAAGGAGAGGTAAAAAACCTCAACTCTCTCAGTGCATATGTAATAAATAGAAGAAAGCAAAAAATAATAATAATTCTACTAAAACGCTAGAAGACTTAAAATATAATACTACTACAATAAATACACACATACTCTTGAAAAAAAAGATGTACGAGCAAAACTTTTGTAAACACTAACATACAAAAACTCGCTCTTAAGATACTTGAGGCATTTGCTTGAATAATGTGTTTTGTAGTATGGCTGCAACTGCTTCCTTCTACAGCCGTCTTGTTTGGCGTTGTTGCAACAATTGTTGTTGCTGTTGTTAGAAGTGTAGTTTTAACTATGTAAGAATATGAAGTATTACTGCTACTACATCGTCTAAATCTACTGCCGCAACAACTACTTCTACTGCCACATATTGCCACTAGAAACTAACACGTTTTAAAAGTGCTGCATCTAAGTTATTATTCCGAGAATGAAAAATAAATTTCACAGGTTTTCACTATGCAAAAAATGATAGTAGTCAAATATTCAGTGTAAACTGTTTAAAGCATTAGCGAAAATAGCTTATTTACATACGTAAATATTTTCGTACTTTTTGCTTATTTTTGTTGTTGTTGCTGTTGTTAGTATAACTCAGATTGTTTTTATTGTGATTGAAGGAAATTTTAATTGTCAAGCATGTTTTTTATATGGTAACAAACTATTGTTACTTTAGCTGAGTCCGTGTGACCTTTTTCATAGAAAAAGTACTTAACCAGGTGGACTATCGTATGATGTAATTTTTAGTTATAAATAAGACCTTTATGTAAAAAGAATTATGATAAAATTTTGCAGCTGAAGCTCAACCGAAGTGGGAGCTGTAAAGTTTAAAGCCTTATTATAGAGAAACTCTTGTTTCAATTTTGTTGTCTTAAAATTATTCTTGCCAAATTTCATCTTCCATAGGTATTGCGCCTTAGAATTTCACAGTGCAACATTTAAAGCGTCATCAAATATGTACTTTATTTTGAATTCGGTTTCTGATAGTAATTATCGAAACAAGCAAAAGCCTGTTTGGGGTTTTCTGGAGAATCTCGGATAAGGATTAATATTTTGACTTAAAATTGATTTTGATTATAACCTATAATTCCATATCTCAAAACGTCATAACTCCCCCATTGATCCCTAATAGGCATCAGTCAATGCTTCAAGGTGTCATATGGTATGGTATGTTTTAACATTAAAAGCAACTAATAAATTAAATCTTATGCAAATATATGTACATAATAAAGTTTAGCCGACATATACCTCCCAAGTGTAACAGAATGGGTTCTATGATCAATGATCGGCATATCGTAACAATTTTTTGTGAGGTATATTGTAAATAAAAGTAATTTGTAGTGTTGTCTTTTCTAAAAAATATATAACACCTTATTAAAAGGTGCATGTGCCAACATTCTAATAATGCACATTCTAATTATTTGACGAGAACAAAACAAAAATTTGGATGGACCCGTTTTTAACAGCTGACAAAAAATTTGTACTTATAATATAAAAACATACGTAAATCAAAAAGTTTGTCCTTCAAAATATATAAAAACAAGTTAGAGTGTTATATTCGGCTGTGCCGAATCTTTGATACCCACCACCGACAATTTGAATATTTCAGGAGTGATGTTTATTTATTATTAATTTATCTTTATAGAAACAGACATCAGCATTAAAATTGGTTGCGGCTTACCCTATATTAAATTATTAATAGCAGTTTTAGGCGTACTAAACTGTTTTCCGGGAGTAGGGTTTATATGGGGCCTAGGGTAAATTATAGACCGTTCTTTATGAAATTTTACACCGTCATTTCTAGTCCTAAAAAAACTGTGACCTGGAAATTTTGATATGATAGCATTAATAATTACGGTTTTAGGCGTACTAAACTGTTTTCCGGGAGTAGGGATTACATGGGGCCTAGGGTAAATTATAGACCGATCTTCATGAAATTTTACAGTGTGATTTCCAGTCGAATAAAACGAATATTCATTTCGTGAATTTTTCAATCATTTATGTTAGTTTTTGTAACAAAATTATCAATTTTTTAAAGTGGTGGTTCCACATTTTGATTCATAGCTCTGATCCTACTGAACCGATTTGGCTGGATTTCAATCCCAAACTACTTAGAATAACTACAAGCAAATTGACACCCAGTTTCTTTATTTCTTTGGAGTTTTTTGAAAGTGAGCGTGTTTTCAACAGACGGACATGGCTAAATCGACTTAGAATTACTCAAGGAGCCAGAATATATATACTTTATGGGGTCAGAGATGAATGATAAAAAAGTTTCACACGGAATGACAAACTTAGTATACCCTCTTCACAACTTATTGTGGTGGAGGGTATAAAAATATACATAAATCAAAATTTGTTTACAGATTAATATTTAATTAAAGAACAAAATGAATGACGAAATTCCAATTTCTTTTGTTTGTTTTTCATAAAATATGTAAACAAGATTGCCGATTTATTGACACCAAGTTTTTAAGGTTTTTTGATTTGACGATTTTTTAAAAAAAAAATTATAACGCCGAATCCATTTAAATTTTATATCACTCACCTATCACAAATTAATGCTTTTTATGTTTTTTACTATAAAAAAATAGGAAAATAACAATTAAGATCTATAATTTTTACTGTCCTGATTAGAGACGATTTTTTCAAACTTCGTCTGGTAGCCCTATATATAAACAGAAGTCACCTTTTACAGGGCAAAATAAACACTGTCGATTTATAAGGGGCGTAAAGTGCAATACCTTATGCTATTAGTAATGGTGTTTTCTTTTCTACAAAAAAATGTGACATTTTATTTAAAAAAATGCAATTTGGTGTCTGTTTCTTAAAAATGTTGCTCCCGAAAAGGATGAGTATTTTAGAACAAAACAAGCCACCCTTTTCGGGAGCAAAATTTTTAAGAAACAGACACAAATTTCCATTTTTTTAAAATAAAATGTCACCTTTTTTTGTAGAAAAGAAAACACCATAAGGGTGAGCTTTTAAATATTTAACAAGCCACCTATTTAGAAAGTAAAGCATTTTTAAGAAACGAATACCAAATTGCATTTTTTTAATAAAATGTCACGTTTTTTTGTAAAAAAAAGAAAACACCATAAGTAAATAAAGCCACAGGAAATTTAGTTGCGTAAAATGGCTATAGAGATTTGTTGACAATGTAGATTGAAACAAAATATTTCATTTATAAGCACAAGGATCTATTACACTGCTTTACAAATTTTTAATTTGGAAAAATACCAAGAACGCCACATGCTTAGATAAGTTAATTGGGACCTACTGAACACGAAAAACGCTGTAAATTTTTTTTCTAACTACCGTTTTTTAGATAACGGTACTTTTGTGTTTTTCGGTGTATGGTCCCACTTTAACCCAACCGATCGATCTTGTAAATCAACTAACAAAGTGACCACACAAAAAAATTAAAATCTTAACAAAAATTCTTAAAAAAAAATAACGGTAGATCCGGCATGGCTTCTTAATATGACTATTTAGAATAATACATGCATTCTACGTATGCACATTATATCGAGCCATAACTGCGAAAGTAACGTAAGCGCCAAAAATCAAGTTTTGCAGGAGAGAGTTTTTTTATTTTATTTCATATAAATTTTGTATGAAATTTGTCGCTTACGATAAAATTGTTCTTGCTTTAAAATCGTTACGGTATTTTGTATGACTATGACATTTTAGGAGATGTACAAGTGTTGCCAATAAAGCTATTTATTTATTTATTTTGTTTTTTCTTAACCTACTTACAACTACAATTAATATTGGAAGAATTCCAACCAATTGTAGTGGGGAACGTAAGAAAAGATAAAATCACTGTTTATTGTTGTTGTTTTTGTTAAAGCTTTGATATGGTTACAAGTAAGACTTTTGTTTATAAGTAATTCTTATTTGCATAACAGTTTTTACTTGTTTAATATCTTTAGTTTTTCTAAAATCTTTGGATGAAGTTTCCTGACGATCTGGCCTAAGCAACCAGTGAAATGCGCATAGGAATAGCGTTTTTTTTTCAAGAATTAAAATTGGGAATTAAGCACGACTAACAAAATCTTGTAAAAACCAAAAGTTTTAAATGATGTCGCTTACGTTACGTTCGCGGTTAGGGCTCGATATTTTAACTGTTAATTTCTTTACGTTGCATTACGAAATATAAGTGGTTTACCTTCGCCTTACCAATACCCACCCGGGTGACCAACTTAGTTTTATTTCCTTAATAACTTTCTTAAATTTACTTTAGATAAGAGGAAAGTTTTACTCGGGATTCTACTGTATTGTTAATTGTATAGGGTGGTTTTTTAGCTGCATTGGAACTTAAAATGAAAATACCAGGTAGAAATACAATTTTTTTTTTATTATCTGGTAGATAATTTAATGACATTTATTTGTTATATATGATTTCCGGCATATGTTCGCCGTGGTTACGAGTAACTTCGTCCTTTCGATCAGTAAAATGTTTAACTTGTCGGCATAAGCCAATGACTTAATAAAGCCCCATTAAAAGTAATCCAGAGGCGTTTAATCGCATGAACGAGGGGCCAGTAAACAGGCCCACTTCTTCCGCGCTGTAGGACAAGTTGCGCTTTCTTGTTAGAACCAAATGTCGTTGATGTTTAGCGGATTAATTTTTAGAAACAAAGCAGCTTATGAATTGTCTTGGCTTCAGCTATGTTAATTTTTCTTATTGACGAGGCCATTTAACCAGAAATGAGCTTCGTAAAATAGACGAAATGCTCCATTAACTTCGCGAACAGATTTTTTTTCGAAGTAAATTTCCACAATTTGAAAGCGTTGTTCTAGCGTTAAAGATTCATGATGACTGGCCAAACCTTACTGAACAAGAGTGTCAACACAGTTTGAGATTTTTAGCTGTCAAACCATAGTTTTTTATATTGAAAGATCTTATGCAGCTAAAAAAAACACCCGATATTCCGTTTTTTTTTTTAATTGAGTTTTACTGCCAAATTGAGGCTTTCATTATTTCTCACACATGTATGTGTATGCGTGTTAACATTTTGTTTATACAGAAACGTGTAGTTGTGTTAGCAGTATGTCGATAAAATTAGTTGGTAGTTGTTTGTTGCTAATTGTATTCTTTCGGTAAAAGCACGCATGTTTTATTTGTTGGAAGTGTGCGGTTGAGTGAATATGAGAATGGATGTGTTTAGTTGTAACTAGGCATTACCTGTGATTAATTTGCTTTTGTTTAATCATACCATTAGCTACGTACACTCGCGCATACACTGGATGTTATTTTAGTCATGTGGAAAAGAATAAATTTAAAGGGTTATCGTATAAGCGGTGCTGCCAGGCAGTTAGTTTCAAAACATACTACACTGACAAGTAAAATACAAACTCCATATCTTTAAATAAAACACCCTTTATCTACTTTCCTACCAGAATGAAGTTTTTATTTAGAGTTTTTTTTTCCGTTTTCTATATTTTGGACTCAACACAATTTTCAATGAACTTTTATTATGTGCCACAACACATAATTTGTGGTATTTGATGAGTTTAGCCTTCACTGCTGTTTGTTTTTGTTGTTGGTCTAGTTAGTTCTAGTTAAATTATTGTTGTTGTTTTATCATTTTGTAAATCCTGCGTTATCCTTAACATGTTTTTGTTGTGTTTTGCATGTTTGGTAGCAGTAAGTGAGTTTTCGTGGTATTTTTTATTTTGCTTTCAAATATTTTAGCAAATTATTTAATCGTATGTAAATTTTAATTTTATACGGAATTTTTATTTGTTTTAACATTTTTTAGAACATACAGACAGGCTTGGTGGTATTATTCTGATAGAAGTAAATAAATTATTATTTACATTTTATATGAAGGTTTAAAATATTTTAGGTAAATTGGAATTGATTATTAATGTATTGGAAGTAATTTGAGCTGGCTAAAAATGAGAATTATTTTTTAATTACTTCAGAAAGTTTTTCAGGGTATTAGAGTGTTGTAGTAAATTAGAAATTTTTTGAATAAAATATATTTATTGGTTTATTTTATACACATTATTGCGGCATTTTAAAACTTATTTCCGGTGTAATCTTTAAAATATGAAAAGTGGAAAAAATACCATATATTTTGCAATACACTTTTCATTTTAAAAGAAATTCGAGAAACATATGCTGCGCTGCATATGCACTGTTTTATGTTTACACATGATACTTAAATAAACTTCAAGTGAACGCAACAAAAGATATTGTAATAAACTATAAGGATTTTGGCAAATATTATACTTGCACACTACACTGGAATGTTGGATACTATAAGAATTAAGCAGAAATTTGTCTAATAATGTAATGTTAGCAATCGCTCTTTTAATTTTAAGAAGTAATTGATTTTAGACATAACATTAAGAATGGTTACTAATAAATTTGTAGAACTTTGCCTGGAACACTTTAATTAAAAGTTTTCAGGAGTCATTTGATAGCAGTTTAGAATTTGTGTCGAAATCAGAAATTATAAAAAGGGACATTAAAGAGCATGCAATGAGTTTTAAACAAAATGAACATCAAAAAAAATATGAAAGTATATGCAGATGTAAAATGCGCATAGGAATAGCTTATCCCTTAAACAATAAATTTCAGTGTTTTATCAAGAATAGAAATTGGGAATTAAGCACGGCTAACAAAATCTTGTAAATTACAAAAAAAAAAAAATGTATATAAATTCGAAATTGTCAAAAAAATTTAAAAACGGATTTACTTTTTCATTCCTCTTTTGTCATTAATAGATTTTTAATTCTTATTTTGAATTTTTAATGCAGTTTTAATTTATGGCCAGCTCTGCGAGAACATTTATCTAAAAGACGCAATTATCACAGTGTACATTTCCAGTCATAAGCGGAGTATTGTACTAAATCACTGTTAATGTTTAATTGTTATCATCAGGCTTGCCAGAAGAAGTCAAATTAAAAGTGCTAAATCGACAAAAAAAAGTACTAAATTGTTCTACAGTAAAAAACAAAAGTGATAGTTTTGTAACATTGATTTTTATGAATATAATAAAAAATTTACATATAAAATTTTTTTACATATTCATTTTGTTTAATATTAACAATATATTTAAAAAAAAGTTGTTACAACTATTTAAAGTCTCAATTATGTAATTTTCATCTTCCTCATATTCCAACTCATTTTGGTACTCAGAAAAAAATAAATTTCATATTTGAATACGAAAACCGCATATTTGATTAAAAAATTTGTTGAATTTTCCGCGATAACGATTTTTGCGGTACTGATAAAAAAGTTTGTAGGTATAGTTATTCAATTTTTAGTCAAAAACCAAGTTTATTGAGCAAATAAAAAAAATTGTTGCCCAAAATAATTTTTTTTAACAAAATGTTTACGTGATTTGTTTAACTAAAGTACTGTAAATGTTAAATAAATCAGATAAAATGCTTATCGAATCTTTATTTATTTGTTTATTAATAATGATGTGCTTTATTCCCAATTTTTATTCTTTGATAAATATACTAATGCCAGATCATCAGGACCCCTTTTTCCAAAGACTTTGGAAAAATTAAGGATATTATACAAATAAAACTGTAAAGCGAATAAGAATTATGAGCTATAAAAAATGGACAAGTGTTGTAAAAATACTGTCTTTATTTTTTTATATTGAATATAAAGAAATATTAAATTGTGTTATTATTAAATATGTTTTATTGCGTCCTATTTTGCGAAGTGTAATTTTGATAAATTTTTTCATTGAATTAAATATTAAATAAAAAGTTTGTTGACCTTAAATTTTATTTTTAACAAACTGTGTTGGTAAAAATTTTCTTGAGATTTTTTTTGCACTTTTCAGATGAACCGATTTTTTTACAATATCGTCCGATATGTTTAAAGTGTGGCAACAAACGTTGTCTTATTTTGGACCTTCTCTTATGTGTATAACTGAACATAACAGTTCTGTTTTAATTCTAGTTCTCAGCAAGGCCTATCGAATAGGTCTTAAGTCAAATAGGAGGTTACTTCCTGAATAGCTGATGGTTTTTTGTCCCAATGTCTGAGAAAACATTCATTTGCTTTGCTTAAGCCGGACAATGATTTTTGTATTCTAGCGAAATTATTTTTGTTGAAAGTATGATCATAAAAGCAGACTTCGTTTTAAGAATCACATAAATATTTACAAATAATGCAATCGATATTCCGGAATAAGTACAAAGGACAAAAGTGCCAGAATAGCACCAAAATTCCCACGAGCATTTCTGAGTTCTGAAATGGCTCTAAATTTATTCTAGAGAAAATAATTATTTTTTTAAAGGTATTAAAAAGCTTTGACGAATTCATATATATGTCCCACTTCTATCACTTTTTTCGCAAATAACATTTATTGAAATGAAATGATAAAACAAATGGCTATATGATCTTATAAAAAAAGGAATTGCGTTTGGTGTGGAAACTTTTATATAATGGGTCTTTTATATAATGGGTCTTAATACTTTTTATGATATATTCGAATTGCTATGCCATTTTTCGTTTTGGCAAAAATTGTAAAAAGTTGTAGGTATGCCTACTATGTATGTATATTTCATGATACACTTAAAGAATTGATACTTTACTTGAATTGATTATGTGAGTTTTTAAGTGGTTTTGGGATCTAAAAAAAGTGCTAAAAATGCTAAATAATTATAAAAATGTGCCAAACTAGCACTAAGCACTTTTTTTAAAATTCTTAGTGCCTAATCAGAAAAAATGTGCAAAAGTGCTAGATTTAAAAGTGCTAAACTGGCAAGCCTGGTTAAGCTAAAAACATTGATCAAATTACTCATCAAGCGCTGTGGTACGATAATTGAAAATGTGTTTGTATTTTTGATACCGACGATGCTGGATGGAAATTAAAAAAAATTAGATATCACGGCGAAAAGTGCGTCAAAAGTAAGATTGTCAATACAAATGTTAATTGTAGAAATCGCAAAGTGAACAACTGAAAATCAGCTTTCACTATTGCAAAGATTTTCGGTTCAAAAGATGGCGCCCGGTAACCTCAGAGGTAAGTAAGTCGCATTAAAGATGTGTGGTATGTGGTTTTTAGTATTTGAATTTTGAAAAAAATTTACCACTAGAAACAATATGGACCCTCGCGCTTAAGATTGTGCTTGTGCGTCTGAAAGTATAACCTTCCTCACTTTGTTGCAGTCGGCGAGAATAAGGCTAAAGCCTTAGAAAGAACTAAAGAAAAATACCACAGGAACTTGTAGCCTAGTTCTGGACTGTAGGAGGGAAATTTTCAAGATGTTGTACTAAGTTATAAAAAATTCAAAGATCAAACGGTAATGACTACGTTGCTTTCTACCAGATTTGTTAGCTCTGGCCTCTAAGCATGATTTAGAATGTTATCTGATAGAATTGCCACTTGTGTAATTTTATGTTTATGTATCTATTAGTAGATGGCATTTTATTAAAGATGTGTAAGATGTGTAAGAACGTTATATAAATATATAGACTATTATAATTTTAGGCATAAAGTTTCACGAATCCCGCTTGGAGTTTAGAACAATTATGGTCAAGACACATACCATGATTTTTTCGCTTAAACCCTAGAACAATGGTGGCAAAGACACACACTACACTGAAGGACAACATTATTAACAAATTTCGGTTTTCGAGATATTTTTTATCTGTATAAAAAATCTATTTCCTAAAAAAGCATTAGCAAATATTGATTGAAGTTACAACTTGCTTCTAATAATTTTACTTGCGCCAAAGGATTTACTGAAAATGTCATTTAACTCAAACTTATGTACTGGCCACTTAGACGTTTGTCTAAACTCTTACTCTACTCTACTGAAAAATCTTTAAAGTCATAGCTTGAATTCTAAACTACAAACCCAAATATAAATCCAAGTTTTTACCCCTTCAAAAAAAGAAAGAAATAAAAATGATGTTAAAACATAAAAATATAATGGAATATATCCTTGAACTCAAGGGGCTATTACTTGTCGATGTTGACCCATTAAATTTCTTAAACATCATTGTATAAGTATCTTCTTTGTATTTTACAAACACAGTAAATTTTATTTAGAACACACATACTCATAGAAAACCATAGAGGAAAACATAATATTTCTTAAAGTTGCTCTAAAATATTTGTTAAGGAAACGACAAAAGTATTATTTCTGCTCATGTGTGAGAGTATAAGTTTAACAGTTATGGAAGCACATCCCAATATGAGGACAGTTTGTGTCGCCAAAACACCACATATTTCATGTGGGGATTTTACTGTTCTATTTTTTTTTTATAAAATAAAATACTGAAACGAGAAATAAAAATAAAAACTCTAAACAACAGAGAATCAACTTTATTTGTGCTAATGTTGTCTGTTTTTTTTTTGGTTGCTTGTTGGTAAATTGTTGCAGTTGGTAAAAAAAAATAAAAAAAAAGCTGGCATCTTATAGATTTCTTATGTCGGATTTTTTTGTTGGAAAGCAGTCTATGCTACATTTACTTAGTACTTTATGATAACTCTATTTTATGGAACGACATTTAGTAGAGTTTTTTTTAGGCTTTGCTTGGGGTTGGAGTGTTTTAAGAGGAAGTAAAATTTGTCATTTTTGTTGCGGGTAGCTCAGAAAGTGAATCCAAAGTTGGCAATATTTAAATGTATTTAATTATACCAAGATTTAAAAACTTGATTTTGGGAAATAAAGATTATTTAATATTAGAAAGTGTTTTAAAGTCGGAGCATCTAATCAATTAAAGGTGCATTATGGCTTTTAAAGTCTAAATTTGCTTCGAATGTGTGTGTAACAAAGATCAGCAATGAGTCGTTTTTTCGCTACTCACACTGACTCATGAAATCGTAAGTATAAGTCAGCGAAGGGCACATAGAGAACATTGAATAAAAGAGAGTAAATTAGTTGATTTACACTTAGAGAAAAGATTTGCAAACTGTATGTAAATATGCAATACAAAAAAAAAGGAGTTTAGTAAAAAAAATTATTATATAAATCATCAAGTTTTAACTAACGGTAAAATATATGTATACATATGGTCACCTGAAATCGAAAAGGTCGTGAGCAAAAGCCTTAAAATGTGTACTATAGGTATGTAAATATGCAAAAAAAAAAAGAAATTCAGTAAAAAACTTGATTATTATATAATTCATCATCCCACATGATGGCTGAAATGTTTTCAAAACAAGCTGAAAAATAAACATACATGAGCACAGCTTGATCACAACACAATAAATATATTGTCAGTGTACCACTACGAAATTGCAAAATTTGCCAAAATAACAACATGCGCAACACTCCTGCTTCGTTGAAATTTATAGAGCAACTAAACAAAATTTTATTTTTTTCTTTCTGTTGTATTTGTTTTTCGGGTTGCCTTTGTTACTTTTTATGCTTGAAACAATGAATTCAAGATCTTCAGTTTGTGGGCAATAGTAAATGAGCGAAAACAACATCACACAAACACGTGTATGTGTTATACGGTAAATTTTTTCACATTCTGATTTCAATGCAGATATTGTTATTTCTTTTTGTTTTGACTGCTAGAAAATAGTTTTTTATTAATTTTCTCTATTTTAAAGCTAATTTTATTTAGTCAAAAAGTAGTATAATAAAACAAGTGTATGGTACGTTTTGGGGATTTTATGGAATATCTTAGTAGGGAAATTTTTGTATTTGTAGCAGCTCTGGTACAAAAAAACACGAAGAGTAAATGTAAAAACCCGAAAAACTTCGTAATCCAGGCAAACCAGCGCCCACCGCTGGTATAAGTGCCTAGACATCATTTAAAATAAACTATTCTGATTCATTCATACTCACGAGAGCAATAAGTATGAGTGCGAAGTCGACATCATACGCATACTCATAAATGTCCTCAGTTTGATTTATAATTTAAAGAAAATACTTATAACCCAGCGGTAAAACTCAGAAGACCTTCTTACTTCAGGCCTTTTAAAAGGCCTGCTTAAAAATAGTTTTGATTAAATTACTACTCTTATCTAACTGGTAAAGAATGCCTCATAGAACCCCTCGGCTCTTTGGTGTTAAATATTAGATACACCTTCCACACTCGCTTCTATGAGAAGGGAGTAGAGAATAAGTAACATTTTTTGTATTGTTTTTCTGCACAAGCAAAAGCAAAATAATTATTTTTTTTGATCCCGTTACCATTCTTATGTACCTGCTAAAGAAGCGAGATCGGAAGGCCTTCTCCGCAATGACAACGTGTGTAAAAAAGATATAAGTATGGAATGGAGCGGACAGGCCTTGTTCATCCAAAAGAAGGAGTACAGAGGTCTTCTAGAAGGCATCCGTACTCCTTCTTTTTCACATTAATTCAACTCATTCAGCTCATCCATTTACCGTTTTAACACAGCAGATCAAACACAGAATTTCACAATCAGCGCTGCCAGATAAATTTGCCGAAAAATCGTCCACTTCATACATTAAACTTTAGTAAACTGTAATTGCCAAATCGTCAATTCATACACTATCCCACAAAGTCTAAATTATTTCAAAAAACAATAATAGCTTATCGTGACTGGGTTGCATTTTCGTAAAATACTTAAGACTTTGTGGGATAGTGTATAACTGCCTTAAGTATGAGTACGATGAATAAAATCAAACTTCTGAGTGAATATGAGCTTCAATAATATTTCGATAAGTATGAGTGCGTATAAGTACAAGAAATTATGAGTCTTGATTTAGCTCTACTCAGTTTTTCACTACTCATTGCTGATCTCTGGTGTGTAACATATTTTTTCACATAGTGTACAACATAGATGGGGGTAGTACACTCATTTTGCAGTTTCAACGCACACTTAGTGATAGCGCAAAATTATTGCAATCATTTTGTTGAGTGATGAATCGAAAATGAAAACATGAGTGATAGTGATGTTAAAAAATTTTGCACTCAAAAAAAAAGAAGTTTAATTTAAAAAAAGCAATCACCAGCTTCTTGCACTCATTTGAGTGCAACTTAAATTGTTGCACTAAATTAAAATTAAAAACTTGTTTTTTCATGATTAAAGCCAATAATTATACCGTAAGTCTGGGCTCACACTATGAAAGTTTTCTTTTAGAAAGTCTTAATTTATGGGTGAGAGAGGAAGAGAACATGCTGTTATTTTCTCCCCTCTCACCAATAAACTCACACTTTCTGAAAGAATAATTTCATAGTGTAAACCCAGACTTATTGGCAAAATTTCATTTTGTTTAATGTTTTTTACTTATGCATATCCTCAAAAGAAATCAAAAACCATGCACATACAAAGTTACATTTTTTAAATTTTAGTGAGGCAATATTTGTATGCAGCTTTTTTGATTCCATGTCCAAATTTTGCACTATTTGAATTGAGTGCAGATTTTTGCATTCAATCTGCGTTTAGTGATAGTGAAAAAATTTGCAATGTCACTCAAAATTTTTAGTGGTAGTTAAAAAATAACAATCATCACTGAAGCTGGTAAAAAAGAGTGCAAACTAATTTCTTTGCAGTTTTATTTAGTGATAGTGCAATGCTGATTTTAATCAATAATTAGTGCACTACCCCCAACTATGGTCTATATCTATTCCACCTCTTTTAATACCACTTTGCCCCATTTAGTGAACAACAAAACCTTAACACCTATAAATGCAACCAGGCTTGGGCAGTATTTCAAATACTTGCATTTGCAATACGTGTTTGAAATATAAATTGGTTTTTGTATTTGTATTTTAAATACATTCCACAACATGTATTTTGTATATAAAATGTCTGTCACTCAAGTATTTTGTTATACTTATGATATCTAAACACATTTTTACAAAATGGCTGCGAGTGTAAAACGGCAAATCCATCTGAGTAGATCGAGTGGTTGCGATCGAAACATGTCATGGTAACCTGCCGGCCGCGGTTCGAATCCCGGTCACGTTCAAGAATGAACGATTATCAATAACAATTTTAATTAATTTTCATGTTGTAAAATTCCTTTCTTCATAAAAATAATTTAATGAAAATTAAATTTAATGAACTTAAGCCTAATTAAAAATAGTACAAATTTGGATTAAAAACCATAAATAGTTGAACGAAATAACCACAATACTAATTAAAAAATTTTTACTATTATAAAAAAAGTAAGTTGACCACTACGGCGATGGATAATTTCATAGAACGAGTCACTACATATTTGTAATTTTTTATGGAACATTTTCAGAAGGTCTAACTCATCCGAAGTAATAATAGACTGTCCTAGATTGAAGTCCATGTCCATTTCGATAAAGAATATTTTTAACGAACTTATAGTAATATTGAAACCAGTTGGTATATCTTTAGATAACATTCAGGACAAAAATAATTATTATTTCTCATTTCATTTCCAAAAAGGCTGCTTATCTGATGCTTAATGGTGCTCTTTTAAGGCCGATAAATATTAAAATTATTTAAGTATATAGGCACCGCAGCCGTTCTGTAAAAAGGGCATTCTTAATGCCCAATTTTCTTAATTTTTGAAGAAATAAGATCCGATTTATTCAGCAACGTGTAAACCGTGCCAAACGGTGTATATTTCTGGATGAATTACAATATGTTGTGGATTGATCTCACTTCATATGTGGCGATTTTGTTTGCCAACAAGCCTGTTAAGACAGACATCAGCCGTGAGCCATAAAAATTACGAATCTTTGACTGATTGTTAAAGTAAAATTTTGTAATTTGGTATCATCGTTCAAGATGTAATCTATTCATGATAATTTGACAAAGTATGCTGATCATAAATGTCAAAAACTAGGCGCTGTATGACAACTAGCCGCTTCGTAATTTCTATTTGTGTTTAAAAAAACAACCTTAACATTTAAAAAATCGAGTGTTCGTAAAAAGAAAATACTAGTTTGGAGCTAAGCCTGTTCCTAAACTGATTTTTATATACGCAAACGCATCGCACACTAATTCATAAACAGGCACAACACAAAATTCTAAATGTTAAGGAGAGGCAGAAAACTGGCTTCAAAAACATTGTTTAAATTTTTGATAGAAAATTGAGTTTTACAAATGTTAAAAAAGAAAACTTGAAGAAGACAGTGACGCAAACAAAATTTTTGTGGGGGCTATAGGTTTGATTTGTCAACTGGCTTATGAAAAAAAAGAGTTGATAAAAGTCGAGTTGTGCCTGTTTATGAATTGGTGTGCGATATATTCTACACTGATTTAAAAAAACGAAAGTATTTTGTATTTAATATTTTGTACTTCGTATTTGATTTGATTTTAAATTCACGACTTAAAGGCATTTTGTATTTTAAATGTATTTTGTACTACAACTTCATCAATGAATGTATTTTGCCCAACCCTGAATGCAGCAACATTTTTTTTTTATTTTGTCATATGTTTTTACTTTCAAACCTTTTTCTTTTTCGACACTCACTTACATTAGTGGGGATTTATGCTCGCGTTTTTATTGACTGTACGTGTACGCAAATGAATCTGGTGTAGTTTAACGCATTCGGTTATTAGTATGTTGTTTTTTAGATTTTTTTATGGTGCCACCATCGCTTTTAGAATTTTACTGTACTATTTATTTAGTGTTTCTCACAGTTTTATTCCTCCATATGTCATTCATTGTTTGTCTTAATATGCGTTTGTATGTGTATGTTCACTTTTACAATTGTATCCAAGCCCATTTGATTGCTACTACTTTTTTTTCTAAATACAAGATGCTTAAACTTGCATTTGGCTTAAAATGCTTTGGAAAAGTCTTTCATGCGAAAACAGCTTTTATGCTTAATGGCTGTTATTTAGTGCAATACACTATAAAATTGTAGTCATAGTAAAATAGGAAAAAAAGACAGCAGCAACAACTAAGAAACAAAAATAACATGTTAAAAAACACCAACGACAAATAATTTTTGTTTGATTGGGTAAGAGCAGAGTTGC
The DNA here is from genome assembly GCA_963931875.1 of Pollenia griseotomentosa. Taxonomy (NCBI): domain Eukaryota; kingdom Metazoa; phylum Arthropoda; class Insecta; order Diptera; family Polleniidae; genus Pollenia; species Pollenia griseotomentosa. The sequence goes on from OZ007560.1 coordinate 129,101,530, forward strand.
AGAAGTGGATAGGAATTAAATTATTCTAAAGGAGCACAAGTAATACATTTGCTTAAGAATCACGGATTATTTATTTAAGCAGCCGATAAATAGAAATATACACAAAACGGAAAGCATGTAGAAGATATCGGAAGTAACTGCCTTTTTAGGAAAATGAAAACAAAATTTCGCGTAAGAAATTATATTGAAAACAACAGTTAGATTCGAACATTTGTTTTTGTTTTCAATGCAATTTCTCAACAAGAAATTTTGTTGTCATTTTCTTAAAACAGGCAGTAACCAAATTTTTAATTATTCTTAAACAATTTTTACAAAATGCTTTAAATTTCACTAAAGTCCAAAAAATTTTAATAAAAGTGTTGGATATAAAATTTTAATTTAAAAGCGGTGGGTCGATCTAAGCAAGAAATGTATCTCGCCGTATTCTGACTCTAAGGCCCTTTTTCACATTTTACCAATAGCTAAAGATAGGATTTTATCGGCCGTATAAAAATTGTTCCATTTTAACAACTTTACTTTAACCTTGCAGGTAGGATGAACCTTAATTTACATTATCGCTCACTTTAGGTTAAAGTAAAGTTTTAATAATTGAACACTTTTCATAAGGCCGGTTAAAGTCTACTTTTAGCTATCGGTAACTTGTGAAAACGGGCCTAAGATCGATTAGTCTATTTAGGTTTTGATATTGAACAGCATCTTAACCTTCCTTTACTCACGCATACAGTCTGTGAGACCGACTTAATTTTTTTTTTTAACGAAGAGCGCGAGAGTATTGTTATTTCATTTCGCTTTATGATTCTCAATAGACTTCAATTTGGAGCGGTTTCAAAGTTTGTGAAAGCAAGACGAGGGAGCGCATATAGCAATATTTGGTCTACGAGACCAACGTATTTTATATAAATATATAAAGTTTTTTATTATTTTATATCTCTTAAGAATTAAATCATATTTTACAAAGATTTCTATTAGTTCATATTAGCCAGCTGGGACGCAAAACTCTAATAATAGTGCACAATAACGCATTTATTCTGATTTTTTCTTTCTGAAAAGGCACAAGTTTACTGTAAAGGAAAGACAACTTTAGTTTGCTTGTTGGTCACTTTTTTCTGTCAAATATTTCCCAAGTGTTACCCAAGGTTATTGAACCCACAGCAGCTCAGTACTCTTTCCTTATAACAAAAATGAACCTTTTCTAAAATCTTTGGATGAAGTTTCCTGACGATCTGGCCTAAGCAACCAGTGAAATACGCATAGGAATAGCTTATCCCATCAACAATAAATTTCAATTTATCAATAGTATGAAATGGAAATTTAGCACATTTAAACGAAACCTTGTTAATTAATTTTTTGAATCCCAAGAAAAACTTTGATAACTCATATGCATGTGGCAGTGTAAATAAAACTGAACTGGCAAAATAAAAAAAATGTAATTTGTTTTTATTTTTGTTTTTTTTTTTTACCCACTTACAACTACATTTAGAGTTGACAAAAAATCAACCAATTGTAGTCGGGAATGTAAGAAAAAATAAACTGAGTGTTTATTGTTGTAGTTTTTGTTTAAGCTTTAATATTGTTACAAGTAAAACTGGGGCTTATAATTCTTATTCGCTTAACAGTTTTTTTTTGAATAATATCTTTAGTTTTTCTAAAATCTTTGAATGAAGTTTCCTGACGATCTGGCCTAAGCAAACAGTGAAATGCGCATAGGAATAGCTTATGCCATCAACAATAAATTTCAGTTTATCAATAGTATGAAATAGGAATTTAGCACATTTAAACGAAACCTTGTGAACAATGCTTTATTTGGCTAAATGAACACAAATTTCTTCTCACTATGAAATCAATAAATCCGCCATCTAGCTTTAAAAAACGAAAACGTAATAGGTAGAATGTTTTAAGAAGTCAATCTTGTAGAGTTCATATTCTATTTGGGTTATTAGCAGCCAGATTATAGGAGTATCAACAAAAACTGTAAGTTTTTACAAGATCGATCTTCAATCTATAAACTATCTTCTTTGTCATTGAAATAACTTATTATTTCTTATTTTTTTGAAGTTAATAATTTTGTGTTAACAGCAGTGTTTTAGTAAGGATAATTTTTAAGATAACTTTTATTATCACCATTCAAAAGAGCAGGAAGTTTCAAAAGAGCAGGAAGAGATGATGGGGTGGATGCAGAGTTCAGTATTATCCGGTCTGTTTATGTGAAAAAGAAACATACCAGGAATATGAGAGTTCATTTTAAATTCAAAATCAAACCATTCTTTTATGATCTGCCGACGAACGCTTGTATTTACATGCATGTGACTGTATGTTATTCTTTACTCTAATGTGTAAAAGTATGTGTTAAAGGATTTACGCTTGAATATTTTGTATTTATTTTAAAGTGAGTGTTTTTCTATTTTTTTCTACTTTTTCACAATTTTTTGCATTTAATGCTTAGATTCCAGCTTGACCATGCACGTGCATGTTTACATATAGAATTTTATTTTATATTTTATTCCCATTTTGCCCTTGTTTGATTTAGTATTTAGATAGGATTACGTAAAGTATGTTAAAAAATATTTTTTCTGCTCTTATCTAAAAGTGACTTAAAAAAATATATTTTTTTCTTTTTTTTTTTTTTTTTTGTTCTTTTTTAATGGAATATTTGTGTAGAAATATTTAAGCATCAAAGGATTATTTTTGGGGGGAAAAAAGAAGAAGAACATATACACGAAGAAAAAGAGCGATAATGTGTGATATTTAGCAAATGGTATTTATATTTTTGAATAAAAAAAAAAAATAATAATATCGAATAATACACAAAAAGACTTTTTCTATACAATTAGTATTTTAGATTATGAAGCTTTTCGTTGTTCCATTTTTGTAAATACGTATGAAAATATCTGTATATATAGCTGAAGTTATATATTTTTTTTTAAATTTAGTCTTAAAATGGAGATAGTGGGAAATGTACTTAATTTCTCAAATGATTTGTCATACAAAGAAGTAACATAACACATATAAAAGTAGGGCTTTAATTCAGGGTAAAAATTCTCGAGAATTCAATAGAATTTTTTTTATTTAACGAAGAAAATATAAAATTTTCTGCTTTATAAATACCATAGTTTAAAAACACTGTCTATAATTTTGATTTATAGCGTATAATTAACGGAATACTGATACGAATTAATCATACGTAAGGTAGTTCTGCATATATTTACTTACATGTATAAAAACGAAATAAAAAAAACTTGTTATCTACAAAGAAAAATAACACCAAATGTGCTGCTGAAAAATCTTTATAAAATAGCTACGGAGTAAGAAGAGAAAAAATGTATGGGAATGTTATATTCACCGGCTAGGAAAGCTTTAAAACCTCCAACCACATCTTATAAATAATAAAAACACTGGTCTACATATTGGAAAAAAATTGACTCCAGGAACGAAGCATGTTTTTTAACTTATCTGGGTGCGCTGAATCTGGCTTCAAAATTGGGCTATCGCGTCTATTCTTAGCGCATGCTGGCAATACTGTAAAACAGTTAATACTGACACTACAGTTTCACAATTATTTATTTGACAGAAGCCCACATTCGTTCTAAATCGACATAATAGAAGTGTTTAAGCATGTCAGTAAAATCGTGTGTTACTGATTCAAGCTATTTTTGCTTTGTGTGTGGTAAATATTTGGTTGGAAAAAAGGTATATGCAATATCAGAATCATTAAAATATGCATATTTACATTATTTTGGTTTTGCAGTCAGAAACTTGGACAAACCGTGGACACTGGAAATGTTTTGCATATTCTTTATTCGCATTTAGATTTTTTTCCAAAAAAAAAAACTAGGTGCAAAGAACGCGAACAAGGGGAGCGTGCTCACCAAGATTAAATGAAAATTGAACAAATTTATCAAGGATTTTGAGACAAAACATGCTGGACTCTAAAACGTGAAACCGAACCAACAAAATACAAACGACGTTCAAATAACGCCATCCAATTTTGAAAATTTATTGATTTTAAGATCAACAAGTGATTTTGTATGTAAGAAACGAATAAAAACATTTTTTCTAATCTCGAAACCTGACGTGATAGAGAACAACCAATAACAGATTCGCATTAAGCCCACCAAATTAACCTAGGAAAGATATTTGGTTGCCTTGGTCCAAAACCTTGTTGGCTAGTGTAATCTGTATATACCACATACACTACTTAATGAAATTTATGACATCGGCATTTATCCTTCCGAAAGGCTAAAAACCTCATTTATCCCAATTCAAAATAAAATAGATCCCAGAAGAGGTCAAGATTATAGAATGATATCCTTAATTAACCACATTTTTTAATTATTCCTAAAGATAATACAGCAGAGTCTGTATGTAAATGCAAGTAATCATTTGGTCCTACTCAATTTGGTTTCAGAGAAGCCATGGGAACTAGAGAAGCATCCAGACTCTAGTCCAGAATTGCAGGGAGCTACAAAAGGACGACTTTCTTTGCTTAATTGATTACGAAAAGGCAGAGTACAGCACTGCAAAGTGATTGATATCCTAAAGGCATAAGATGCCTGTACTGGAGTTCGTAATAATAGCACAGACCAACTTATATTTTTATTAACAGAGGAGTCCGCCAAGGGTGAATTCCCTCTTCTTTCCTTTTTAATTTCTATTCTGATCTAATCTTTGAAAAAGCTATTGGATCGATTAAATCAGGTACCAAGATTTAATTGCCAATTGTTTATTATTTATTAATAACAAAACAATTCTGGCAGATCAATGCAGGCTCTTTAAATGATGATACAAGCACTGAATTAGCAAATTAACTTTAGGTTAAACCTTCACATGCAGAAAACAAAATTTATGATCGTGAGCCGATCAAATACACGTTAACGATCAGTTACACAAGGGAACAAAATCGAACTTCTTTTTTGTTGATTGAAAGTTTGACACAATTTTTTACTAACTTGAGTTCGCTAATTTCAAATCTAATCTCCGTTTTTCTCCATCAGCTCACATTTTTAAGTTATATGTACTAATCTTACATATGTTTGGTTTTTTTCCATAAATTAAAAGTTCAAAAAATCATAAAAGATGTAGTTGTTAGCTTTGAAAAACAATCAAATTTTTGAAAATCACAAGAAAAAAAATCCAAGAGTCTTATTACTTTTACGTAAATTCACATAACCTATAAATAAAATGAGATATACAGGTATTTCACAGAATAATATATCGATTTCATTCCGAATTACCAAATCGATCGAGTTCGTTTTAGCTTCTTCAGAAATTTTTCTTTTTCATTAAATCGAAAAAAATTAAAACGATATTTTTCTCCATTAAATATGGCAACATTATGAAGAAAACACACAGCTGATTGTTGTAAACAAAATGAAAATCAAGAGAAATTTGAAAAATATTTTGTGTTAGTTCTGTGATTTTGTGATTTTTGGAAGTAAAAATTATAACAATGCCCGGCATATCCATTGTTGCAGCAATAGAGGAACTGAATCAACATTCCGTTGAAAAATTGCGTCGACGACAGTTGAGAGATGCTTTAGATCCATTGTCATACCCAAATGAAATGTAAGTTACATTTGTATGTACATTTATGTGTACATACTTAATAAAAAGTGGTTTGTACGAAATAAAAAGGTGGCAATAATAAGCTTACAACGTTTTGTTTATTTCGGCCTCTAAAAATGGTTTTCTCTTAAATTTATAATAAAATTCTATAAATTTTTCATATTATTCGAATGTGTATGTGTTACTCACCATGAGAAATAAATTCCCATATTCTATTTATAATAAAATTTTTTTAAAGACTGAAATGTGTATATTTTCCAAAAATTAATAAGCCACTAGTAATTTTTATTCTTTTAAAGTTGTTTGGGATAGTTTTTTGGTGTATATGCTACTTAAAATATCAATTCCACTTAAAAATTGAAACTGGTTTCAAATCGATCAAATTTTTCGGTTTACGTTTTCTGAAGAAGCCAAATACGGTTTTAATTCCACTTTTAATCGGAATTTGTTTCTGTGACATGCCTGATAGATCATAAAAATCGATGAACGCGATTCGTTTTAATTCACAATTAAGTGATGGTATCTCATTTTAAAGAGAAGAAAAAAAACGTCCATATCGAGCCCTTACCGCAAGAAAAGCTTAAGCGACAAAAACACAATTTAAGAGTAGAACCTAATGTGACAATTACATTTAAGGAGATGATGCAAGTGTTGCTAATAAATTAATTTCTTAAAAATAACGAAAATGGAAAATTATGTCGCTTAAGCTATTCATTCGGTAATGGCTCGATATATAGAGCAGCCGCAAACACACACATAAAAAAATGTTATTTTTACATAGAAATCGCGATTTTTATCCATTTAGTTTTTCACAGTAATTTGTGAACAAAAACAAAAGTTGTGTACTGATTACATTTAAATAAAGCTCATTTGATACGGAATATCTATAACACTAAATGTTTTTAAGACTAAACTGTGATTTTTATAGCATTTTTATTTTTTATGCATTTTTAAAGAACAAACATTTTATTATTTTTTTAAATTGTTAATTTTTTTTTTAAAAACATCTCTAAAACTACTGGAAAATTTTAAAAACAGTGTAAGCACAGCTTAAAGATAATATTGTTGACCAATTTTTAATTTTTTTTTTTAACTGAATATGGTGAACCGTTTTCAAGTTATTCCAGTGTCACAAATTACGTTAAACACAACATTCAGTTCTTACACGCAAAGAAAAAATATGGATGGGCATGGTAACGGCAACTTATCTATGTTTATGGTAACAATATATTGTTGTCGTACACAAAAAATTTTTATTTTTATTAAATATCAGCAATATTTTGGTTACTGTAAACATTTCAATGTTTATCGCAATTACAAATTTAAGTATTGTTGACTGAAAAATAATCATTTTTTTAACAACTAAATAATGATAACTTTGAAAACATATTTTATTACACACAACCATTTCATGATATTTAATAGCCATAATATGATAACATTCTATGCGTTATCAAAATATATTTAAGATGCAAACAAAATATCTTTACTCTTATAATATTCTGTTATTGTTATTTATAAAATAATTTTGTTGTGTCGTTTGTTTTAAATATGTCTATCGAATTATTTTTTAGTGAGTGGTTCAACAATTAAAAAAAATAAATACAAAATAAAAAAACAAGTTTAAGAAACTATAAAAATAAAGAAATTGTATTTATATTAAAAAAAATTAAAAAGTGCCCCAAAATAAAAAATGTATGCAAAAATTTTTTTTTTTTTTTTATTTTTGTGAAAGTGGTGCCGTGCCATAATATGATTACTTCTTAACTTATCATGATTACCATGACAATCATATGATTACGTTTTGAAGATTTGTGATTAACAGGATAAGAATATGATTACGTGTAAAATATTATGATGTAATATTACGAATATATTTAGTCATAATATGATTCAAAATTAATCGTTGCAATCATGAGTCTTATCATAATATGTTGCTCTTAGAATATGTTTACCAAAACCATGTCTTTTCTTTGCGTTTATTCAACAAAAACCTTGTTCCCTTTTGTAATCAGTATAAAGAAAGTGTTTCACGTTTTTTATATCTGGGGTCTAAATTGGAACCCTGAAATGGAGAACTATATAGAAATGACTAGATCAATATACTAAATCCCAAAAAATTCTGGCTAGTAGAAATATTATATCTGGTCGGTTCTCTTAAATGGTTTGGAAACGTGGACGGAAAAAACGATAAGTAGAATCGAAGCTTTTTAAGATTTGTTAGCGGGCACATCTAAAATAACATAGGTAGATCGAGTTCCCAATGTTGAAGTCCATCAAACGGCACAAAACAGCTTATTTTGAACATATTGTGGAAGGTCCTACTGAAGAAATAAGCAAATGTCGTGTTTACGCAATTTTAGAAATTGGAAGGCGCTATGAACCATAGGCGAGCTTATATACTCAGAAATCGCGAAGAACTTTGTGTTAATAGATTTATTAAAAAAAATATTATATTCAAAAATAAATAATAATATGTGATCGCTGAAATCCAGTAATGGATTTGTTGTTATAAAAGAAGAAGATGCAAATTAAAATGCAATTGATTTTGTGTTTTTGTATGTGTAAGTTTTTTTTTTGATCACTATAGACTCTGAAATAACTTAACCGATTTTTCTCAAATTTCTACAGAATTTTTCTAACTGCACGGTGCTTAACAGAGGCTATAAATTTATGATGACAATATACATAGATTTCTGTATATCTAGAAAACGCTAACAGTAAAAGTTTTTAAATTTGAAACAATTAGATTGGTTATCAACATTCGACATCTGTTAAAACGTAGAAAAAGTGGGCAGTGCCAGTTCCATACAAAGACAATATCAAATAATGTTTATCTGGAAAACGGTGCCTGTGAAAGTATCTAAATTTGGTTCTAAGTGCTGCATTATCAATTTACGAAATCGGCTTGAAAAAATTTAGTATTTTAAAAAACAATAGGAAAGTAAATCCTAGCACAAAAACTATATTAAAAAAAAAAGTATTTTAAGTTTAAAATTTTAAAGAAAGTAATAAGTGTACAAATCCTAGTACAAAAACTCTTTAAAAAAATTGTTAAAATCATTATTATATCATTACTGCAATTCTCTTTACACTATTACTATGCCAAGTACAGCATAGTCCACTGTTACAGACACTACACTAAACAAGTAGTTGTGTTAAATATTTGCCAAATTTGTTTTTTTTTCGTTTGTAATACTTTTTTAACAACATTACGAAACAGTTGTTATTCTAAACAATTTTTTTTTTCATTTCATTTTAGTTACAACACTAAGCCAATTTGGCTCATTATATTCGCTGATTACACAGTAGAATATTCAAATAGAAACAAAATGTAAACTCAATTTAGTTTTTTCTTTTTCTAAAAATTTTTATGTTTATTTCTCCTGTGGTTTTTATATAAAAAAAAAATTTAGTAGTGGAAAAAACAAGTAAAAGTGCTTTTTAAGGTTGTGTCAAATAGTTTACACCCTTCAGGCTTGGACAAAATTAAATTTGTACATATCTAAATAGTTAGTTTTTATTTTTTTTTTTGGGTTCTGACGAGAATTTTTATACTTTAAACAATTTGAAACAATATTTTCAGCATTCTAAAAGGTTGTCGTATATTAACAAATAATTTTTTGAGATTTCTTCCAAATCTAGCGATTTTTATTCAGTTGCGTCTAATACGACAAACATTTACAAACTTTGTAAGTAGACTATTAAAAAAAACTATACTAATGATAATGAGTTTTCGACAAAACGTTCAACATGTTTGCCATAATAACCACAGTTTTATTAAAAACTAACCACAAAATGAAGGAAATGATTTTTAAAATTTATTTTTTTTTACATAATTCGCCAACCAATTTTTTTAAAGGCCTAACTCCACAAAATAAAAAGTTGAGTACACTAGAGATGTTTCAGAATTAAGGATGCTACAAAAAGGAAGTTGCTGCACATTCAAAGCTTAGTAATATATATTGCGGCCTGTTATGTATATTTTTTATTATTATTACCCATGTTCTGTAACTAAAGTGAGAACTTCTTGCATCGGTAAGATGTGAAACAAAATATTCCATAGTTTCTCAAAAAGTGAGAAAAAAGTGTGTCTGTAACTCATGTTGAAAACTTTTAAGAGATTACGTCGTTACGTTATAAATGTCATACCATTGCACTCAAAGCCGATGTGATATTGTAGACGCCGGTAACACATATCGTGGGCGGCGACCAAAATTTTCTAAAATTGAAAATTTTTTAACGACGGCGGCGAAAATACAACCGTCGGCTATACCAAATAATGTTAAGTGCGAATTTAATGTTTGTTGTGTGCAAACGAGCTTTGAAAACATTCGTTTATTTTATAAAAATGTTTGAAGCAAAATAATTAAACAATAAAAAATGAGCCAAGAACAAAATATTATTATTATTTGATTTTGCATTTTTAAATGTTTTGTATTGTTAAAATTTTTTCTCGCCCCATTTTTATTCGAGAGTTTATTTGACAGTTCAAAGCGGGAACTTTTCTCACAAAAATGAAACAGACGCAAATTTTCTGTAAATTGGCGAGTAATTTCCTTACGTGACAGCTAATACTCGCCAAAAAAAGTTACAGACACAGTGTAGTGAGAAAAACAGAAGTTTGTTTCAATACATGGCATTTTTGTTTCATTTCCCACATTTCAATCGAAAAGTTTCTCGACGAGAGAGTTACAGAACATGGCCACTGGCTGTTAGTTTCTGAAAAAAATCAAACAAGATTCTAACCCTTTACATACTGATTTTTTATATTTTTTAATTGAAAATACTTTAAAAATAGAAGAACAAAATAATTTTCAAAAAGTAGACAACTAATTAGAGAGTATTAAAGGGTGGTCCGACCATAAAGTACGATGTTAATTGTGAGTCGCACCTTAACGTCATGTTTTTTGCCCAACTTAATTTGACATTTCTTTGTTTCAGTGCTTGACTTCAACAATGAAGATGTATCTACAAAATTGAGCAGCGCGTTACGGTTATTAAAGCCTTTAAAAAAAAATTGCGTTCAAATTAAAGTGCATTTCGAGCACTTAAAGTTTTTTTTGGTCAGCATTATAGACCAATTGTGTCACAATCGCAAGAGTTGTGCGCAGATTTCATCAAACCAGCTCTATAAGAAATGTGAAAAACACCGGTTCGTGCTCGTCCAGTTCGTTCTGCGGAAAACATCGCTGTTTTTCACGATAGTGTGAAAATGAGGTTGGCCAAGCAGCTATCGAGAATGGTGTTCGCTATCATAAGATGATAACGGACTTCTTGTTTCCTGAAATTGGGGATATTGATCTGAACGATATGTGTCTCCAACAGGAAGATGCCACTTGCAACATAGCCAACAAAACAATGGCTCTTTTGCGCGAGATTTTCAATAACTGTGTTATCTCACGTCGCGGCAATGTTAATTGGCCGCCACGATTATGTGATTTGACACCGTTGGACTTCTTTCTTTATTTAACAGAAAATCTGTACGTCAATGAGCCAAGAACAATTCAAGAGCTAATGGATGAGCTAATTCGGTACATTAATGACAAATTATGTCTTGAAAATATGGACCATCGGATAGAGGTATGACACCAAAGCCGTGGCGAGCCTTCGGCCGATATTTTATTGCATACATAATTGTTATAGATCCTTCCATAATAATAAAATATATTAAGTCAGACGATTGAGGCTTATTTCAAAAGAGAATCACAAATAAAATATATAATTGTCTTTGACATAGGTATAATCAAATTTCTTTTCCCAACTTTTGATAAACCTTAGGATACTTTTGTCCTTCTTCACAGTCTGTGATAGTGGAATGCATCCAGATGAAGGAATGTCGACACTCCTTTAAGCTGATGCTTTTTCTAGAATATGATATTTTTACATACTCTAGAGTTCAGATCAATAAAATAATGAAGTTAAAACTGTCTCGGAATAAGGAAGACATAGTTGACCTTTAGATGCTAAGGAAAAGCTTTTTATAATATGCATGCATTAATATTTTGGAGTATTCAGTACAGGACAGTAAATCATTTATTAACAATGGGAATATGACTGGAACATAATGACGACGTTGAAATGTTTTAAATGGAACAGGTATAGCTTAAGTATTATAATTGCGAAGCAATATGCACTGTGTAGGAGAAATGTTAAAAATTATCGGCATTAAGTGTTTGATGCAAATGGTCTTGCAAAAGATCAAATGAAAAATATTGATAAAAAGTACAGAGAGTTTCGGCGCAAATTGCCTTCGCAAGACCTTTTGTACCAAACACTTAACCGCCATTGTCTCTTTTTATCTTAAATTTTAAATAAACACAAGAAAAAACAAGTAAGAAAGTATAGTCGGTCAAGCCCGACCATATGATACCCAGCACCACAGTACTTAAAAACACATCATGCTTATGTGTCCATATAAATATGGATTTCTCTATGTTTAAAAACTTCATTGAAATCGGTTGAAAGTTTGTGAGAGGCAGAAATTGCCCCCTACATTTGAAAAACTGTATAGCTTATGTGTCCATATAGATATGGATCTATCTATGTTTTAAATTTCCTTAAAATCGGTTTGAGAGACAAAAATTGCCCTTATCACCCCTTGTGGTCCTATTTTTTTAAAACTGTATAGCTTATGTGTCCATATAGATATGGATCTATCCATGTTTTAAATTTCATTAAAATCGGTTTGATAGTTTCTGAGAGGAAGAAATGTCTCCCTATCTTCCCTCGTGGTCCTACGATGTGGCCCATTTTCAATAGGCTTGGTCCTTGTGCCAATAAGAACATATGACCAAAATTTTATCAAGTTATCTCCAAAGTTGCGACCTGTACTTTGCGCACAAGGTTACATGGACAGCCAGCCAGCCAGCCTGCCAGCCGGACGGACATCGTTAGTTCGACTCAGAAAGTGATTCTGAGAAGATCGGTATACTTTAAGGTGGGTCTAGGACCACTATTTTAAGGCGTTACACACATCAGCACAAATGCATAATACCCTCTCCACTATTGTGGTGTGGGTATATATATGTAACACATTGTGAAATATTAAACTGTTAAATAGTTGAAATTTAAAACAACTATGACTTCCCCAAAGCATAAATCAAAGTTTTAAAACAAATTTAATATATTTAGTTTTTATTTAATTCTAAAATTCCATGCACGCAAAATAAATGCTTTACCACTTAATAATTTCTAATTAATTTTTAAATTGTTCCAAAATTAGTTTTAACTTCAATTTCTAATGAAAAATATTTTAGCAAATTTCCATTTAACTCAAACAATTAAAAAACACTTAACTTTGCTGGTTTTAAACACATGTAAGAGCTAATGCAGGTTAAACTGTTTTAGAATTTTCGGAAATAAATGAAAATGTTAAATGCATGCGAACTAACAAAATTTAGTTAAAGTTATTATTATTACCAGTGTTCGCCTAATGATCGAAATTCGAACATACATTTTTATGTTTATATGAAGAAAAAAATATTAGTGAATTAACAAGTTTATAGCATTTATTTTTTCCGTCTTAGTGGATCGATTTGGCGAGGCACCAACCTCCGATTAAAATTTTATTTTCTACGTGAGTAAAATTAATTTTTTAAGTTCAAGTTGATCAGAAAATATCAATTGAAAAACAAAAAAGTAACAAAAGGTCCCCTCTTACAGATTCTCATTCACTCCGTTCACATCATTAACGAATATTAATCAAAGTACCAGATGTAGAACGAAAAGTTACCAAAAAGCTCTCTCTTATACATTCTTTTTAACTCAGGCATGTTTATTTTTAAATTTGTAGGTAGAATAATAACAAAAATTCAAAAAGTCGAGGTGAAAAACAAATAGTACCAACATTTTTCATCTTAGTAACCTGCGAACTGACACCAAAATAGTCCCGTGATAGGTCTTTGGTGGTAGAGACCGGTTTTAGTTTTAACACTTTCTATGGTTGTCATTGGAGGGAGTCAATTGACACCATTTGACCAGTCACACATTTATTTTAATACAATGTAGTATTATTTCAATAAAACAAGTCCTAGAATTAAATTCAAGTACCAAATTTTAGAAAGTCCCAAAAATGTGTCATACCACCGGTGAAGTCAAATAAATGACCAACTAACCTTTATTATTTATTGCGGAATTTCGGGTTTCTTTATTAATTTCAATAAACTAAACCGTTTTCGAGTTACGCGAATATATGCAGTGAAATAAAAGTATATCTTGAAAACAAGAGCGAGCTAACCTAAAAAAACGCTAAGCACCACTGGATTTAAATGTCAGGTGTCCGTCTTGTCTGTTTTTTGCAATACGCACAGAGTACCTATTGCTCAAAGTTACAATATTAAAATTCTATATGAAGATTATTTTTTTAAGGGTTGCGAAAGAAAAAAAATCATATCTTAAAAAATAAAAAAACACCTTCTTCAAAGTTTCAGGATTTTTAAAGAACAGTTTGAGGTATTATATAAAAAAAAATCAGCCAAATAAAAAAATAAATTTTTGACTAATTCCGTTTTTAAAATTTTATATTTTGTAGATATTAAATTTTACAAAAAAAAAAAAAAAATAGATATGGTTTGTAGCCCCAAGTATTCTCTTTAAAATGGCATTAAAATCATCTTCGTATGTAAAGTAGTTTTCGAGTAATTAAAGAAATTATCTCAACACATTCGGCTAATTCGGCGAAATTATGACATTTTGAATATCACATAACTTTCGAAAAAAATTTTAAAATTTTTTTTCGTTCATTTATGTTCCTTATAGAAGAAACCTTTGCACCAAATTTAATTAAAATCGAAAGGCCTCGGGTCCCACTCTTGGTCGATATGACATGGAATTACCAATATCGAAATCTAAAGTCTAACTTTGGGCGTTACAAATATTATTTTTCAATTACTAGAAATTACACAAAATTATAAGGTCTCAAAAACGATTCAAATATTTAAAAATAGTTGGTTTTTTTTAAAAAATTTCAGAAAGTGGCAACGCTGGTATCAACGTATTAGAAGCTGCATTTCTTTTGCCTTAGCACGCGTGCAAAAAAATGGAGAATTCCAAAAACAGTGACGGTTGATAAATGCACCTTAAGTGTTATGACTTGCATATAAGTTAAAGAGATAAGTCCTGGAGTGACCCGGGTTTGGCAAAAACTGTCTAAGATGCAAACATGTTTGATCATACCAGCAAATACATGATCAATAAAACTTGTATTAAATGTCGATATAAGAGGAACCATTCGACTAAAATTGATCAACTGGTGAAATTCTAATGAATACTCGGTTTTCTCATAAAAAATAAAAATGCAAGGTCGCTAATACTCAGTGTTGCCAATTTAGCCATTTAGTGGCTAGATTTAGCCATTTTTCACCCTGTTTAGCCATTAAAAAATGAGTTTAGCCATTAGCCATTTTTTTAGCCATTTTTCAAATTGTTTAGCCATAAAATTTTTTTGCCGTTTTTCTTTTAAAGGAATAACTTTTATTTTATTATAAAAATTTATAAAAGTAAAACAAACATTTTTAACATTTACAACGCCCTTAATTTAAGTCACAACTTTTACAAATGTTGAAAATCGCTATAAACGATGATGATGAAACATGTTTCAAAATAAACACAGAAAAAATTATTTTTCCAATTCAAACAAAATATTTGTAGAATCAAAACATTTTTTGTCTGAAATCGGTCCTACAAACAAATTCGCATATTCAAACAATTTATTTGCATTTCGTTTATTGAAAAAAAACACTGATTTTTTCAAACAAATAATTTACTGAATCAAACAAAAAGTTTACTGAAATTCATATAAATTTCTAGCAAATAATTTTGCTGAATCAAACAAAAAAGTTTTTGCACAAGCAATGACGCGCACACAAGCAAGCACTCTAGGAGATGATGAATACTGAGGAGAGAACAGAGCGGCGGCTGGCATTGAGACACATTTTTTTTTGGAATAATTTTTGAACTAAGTCTTGTTTATACACACAATGTTTTTCTTCTTCACTCGCTGTTGCTGTATCCTTTCCTTGGCAGCAGACCGACTCGACATGTTTTTCGTCATCATTTTATTTTTGTATTTGATGTATGTATTTAACTAAACAGTTTTAAAAAATTGAATACGGGATTTGGTTTTTCATTTTTTTTACCAACTTTGAAACCTACCAAAAATTTATTTTGTTTCTTAAAATGTTGTTGTTGTTTCTGTTGTTTAAAAAGAGTGAAAAGTTTTTTCTTTTACCTGCTATTTTTTTTGTTTTTCTTTAACTACAAACCCCGCCACGCTATTTTACCATCTTTCTTATTGTTGTCCTTTTTTAAAGCGTCCAAAAATAGACTGTATGTGTTTGTGTCGTTGCTCTAATATTTCACATAAAGAAGTGTTGCTTACGATCAAATAAAAAAATGCAAAAAAGAAACGACAACATTAAATGGCGTTAAATATTTCAAACAAAATTATGAAAACTTGAAACCAATAACGCGTATATTATATTTTTGAATAGTTGTCAACATTTTTGTTGGTTAAAATAAAAATCAAACAAAAATATTAATTGAATCAGTAAAAAAATTTGTAGAAATTAAAAAAATTTTCAAACAAGCGTTTGTTTGAAAATAATTCAGCAATAATTTTTTCTGTGAAGGAACAGTATTCCAATACTAAATTTATAAAATGGATCACCACAAACATTGGTGTTTCTTTCTGGTTGCAAGTATTTCAGTAAAGAGATGCAGGCAGCAACAAAATTTTTTTAGAAATTTTAGAATTGACTCTGGTAAGGGTATTTTGCCAAGTAAACAACGTTAAAAGTAATTGGAGAAATAGGTTGCTTTTAGCAACCGTTAATTCGATATTTTTAATTAGGTAAAGAATTTTACTGTAACAATAAAATATTTTTACCAACACCACAACAGTGGAGAGAGTACTATGCTTTTGTGCTTATGTTTGAAACACCTTAAAATATTAATACTTAAGGTATGTTCAGACCTAACAAATATTTGACAATAAAATCCAAAAAAAGCGTTGCCAGTAAATTGATCATACTTAAGCTTTATTTTTAACAATTTCTATTTATTTACTAAACTTTATTTCTAAAATTTTAATTGTATAATGTAATTTAGAAACTGTTTAATAACGTTTGCTCTTGCCAAACGTTTTGCAAAAGCAAACAATTCTTTAAGAAAACTAGTGGTCACGCGTAGGACGTCAAATATTTAATAGGTGTGAACATAGCTTTAGCCAACCTTTACGTATACCGATTGACTCTGAATGACTTTCTGAGTCGAATTAACGATGCTTGTCCGGCTGGCTGGCTGGGTGTCCATGCACACCTTGTGCGCAAAGTACAGGCCGCAAATTTAAAGATAATTTAATAAAATTTGGTACATAGGTTATAATGTGGTGTACGGTATCATCTAGTCAGGGTTGACCGACTATACTTTTTTACTTGTTTTTTATTGTAGATCTGGACTCATAGTGTTGGGTAAATGTTGTCGTGATTATGATTTTCCTTCAAATTATTTAAAACTAATAGGCACGAGTGATTCCTATGAGATGAGCAATAACGACGAATTTTTCGATGATTTAATTTTTAAATATCTATCAAAATATTAATTTACGTTTATTCTTATTTAAGAAATTGATCTTAACTTACAATTTCATCGTAAACAACTTTAAATGAATTATTTCTGTTTTGTTATAGAATTTTAATGTGTTTTTACTTAAAAAAAAGTTTAGCCATTTTTTAGCCCATTTTTAGCCATTTTTTAGCCATTTTTTTCCGTAAATTTAGCCATTTTTCGTCACCAAGTTTTGGCAACACTGCTAATACTCCATAGCTTTAATCAAAGTTTTGTTGTCAAAAAAATTCGTCAATCTTTATAGCGGAGAAAAGAAATAAAAAAAAAATTAACTGGGCCTACATTTCTACTAAAGCTGTATACTTTTAATATATATATATATTTTCTTCTAAACTCTTTAGTATTTGTGTGGCACAAGCCGCCACCTGGGTCTGGGCTTTGTATGGTCTTTTTTTTGTGGTTGTAGAATAACAAATACCTGGGCCTATCTGGGACTTCTTTTATTTGTATGAAGTTTTATGACTATGTGTATGTATACATATTCTGTGCACAAACATTTTAGTTTAAATTTCTTATTTTTGGCGTTGTTGTTGTAAAATAAAATAAATAATAAAAACATTAAAAGCACATTAAACCGGTGAAAAACAAAAACAATTTCTTGCATGAGTAAAAACAATGTAACAACAATAAAATTAAATGATAGAAATGCTTATGTGACAGTGCATGCCAACGAAAATAATGTTGAAATAAATAAAACAAAACAAAACAATAGTAACTACTTAACGGCTAAGCCAATTTTTCGCACTCGTTCCCTCTCACCCTCTTTATTTACACAAACGGTGGATAGTGACTCATTAAAAAAACTAAAAATAGACTTGGTAACAAGTGTTGCCAGGCCAACAAGTATTGCCGCTACGTCAAAAATAAATTTAGTGGGAAATGATACCATGAACCAAAACACTAATGCAATGGAAAACCCCCCTGTAAAAAGTTGCCAAAAGCCTCAAGTCCAAGTTGGTATGGACAGGTATATAACAGTCCTTAAGCGGGGTCGCAGCCCTACCTCTTCAGCTGTTGCTTCGGCATCAAAAGTGCCATCTTTTGACAAAATAAATTCCCAAAATCGCTTTGCAATTCTGGAGGATGAATCCTCTGAAGCACCAAACGTCATAAGATCGCCCAAGCCTCCCCCGATATATCTTAGGGAGCATAACTCAAATGATCTAATAAAGAGTTTAATCTCGTTGATTGGTGAAAATTCGTTTTATGTAGCCGCAATAAAGAGAGGTAGCATAAATGAAACGAAAATTCAAGTGAATCATGAAAATGATTTTCGCAAAATTATTAACAAATTTGAGGCACTTAAAAAAAGTTTTTATACATACCAACTCAAGAGCAGTAAAGGTCTCCAGGTGGTGATTAAGGGAATTGATTCATGCGTAGACCCAGAGGAAATTAAAACTTTCTTAGAAGAAAAAGGCTTCAAGATAAAACACGTGGTAAATATTAGAAATAGAGACAAAAATCCACAACCACTATTTCGAGTAGAATTAGAGCCCGGCGACATTAAGTTAAAAAAAAACGAAACGCATCCCATTTATAGTTTAAAATATATTCTACACAGAAAAATCACAATTGAGGAGCCGCACAAAAAAAATGGACCTGTTCAGTGCTTAAACTGCCAAGAATTTGGCCATACAAAGGCATACTGCTACTTACCCCCTGTTTGCGTAGTATGTGGTGAGCTACACGGTACAGTTTCTTGCGATAAGCCTAAAACCGACCCCAACGTTAAAAAATGTAGCAACTGTGGCGGTAATCACACTGCCAATTATAGAGGATGCCCTGTATATAATATCGTCAAGCAGACGGTTGGACCAAAAACAAATGCCCCTCAAATGCAGGTTGCAAATCAAGTTATCACAAATGCAATTCAAGCCCCCCAGTTTAGTAATAACAGAACCTCTTATGCTAACGTTCTAAAATCAAACCATGAGCCAATGCAAGGTGCCTCGCCAAGTAATGATGAAACTCCAGTTTCTAATTTAAGTCGTTTAGAAAAAACCATGGAAACATTAGTGCAAACAGTAAATAATTTTACGAACACAATGGGTAATATGATGCAGGAAATTCTTAGAATGCAATCAATGTTATTGCAAGCTGTACTTAACAAGCCATGAACTGTATAAAAATTTGTTTTTGGAACGCAAACGGCATCCGCCAACATAAAAATGAACTAGAATACTTTCTTAAAAATAAACAAATTGATGTCATGATGGTTTCTGAAACTCATTTGACTTCAAAAAATACGTTTAAAATAAATGGTTATATACTATATGATACAAAGGACCCTCGAGATAGAGCTTGTGGAGGTTCTGCCATTTTAATTAAAACCAGAGTCAAACACTACCTAATGGGTGATCATCGTGAAGATTATCTTCAAGCAACAAACATTTGCGTTGAAGAACTAAATAGAAACGTAGTAATCTCATCGTTATACTCCCCACCTAGATATTCAATATCAGAAGGCCAATATTATAAATATTTCAAATCATTAGGACCCTGTTTCCTGGCCGCTGGCGATTATAACGCTAAACATACCTTCTGGGGGTCCCGACTTATAACACCAAAGGGTCGTGTTCTATTTAATACTATTACTAAAATGGATTTGAATGTGATAGCGAGCGGACAACCAACATATTGGCCTACTGATCAGCAAAAAATACCAGATGTCATCGATTTTGGCGTGGTTAAAAACATCCCCTTAGAAACGATCTATGTTGAAGCTTCCTTAGAATTATCTTCCGACCACACACCAACAATTGTTACTTTAATGAACCCCAATAGAACTGTATCTCCAACTGGTTACTTAGCGACGCCAGCTACACAAATCAATTGGCTAAAATATAAAAAATATCTCAGCACCCATTGCACAGAAAATATTCCGCTTAGTACACCGGAATACGTAGATCGCGCTATTCTTAATTTTGACAGTTTTCTAAAGCTAGCTGTACAACATTCCAGTATTACCAAAAAAAAAACTAAAAATATTAAAATTTATTCCACAGATGTTGAGCGTCTCCTGTCTGAAAAAAGAAGAGCCCGAAGAGAGTGGCAATTGCACAGATCCCCTCAACTTAAGAGTTTGTTAAAAGATTGTACAAGAAGGCTAAGAAAGTTACTACAGATACAGAAAACGGATTCTCTGCAAAAATATCTTAAGGAACTTGATGCAACTCCGCAATCAGACTACTCATTATGGCGTGCAGCTAAAAATCTAAATAGGCCAGTTATCTCTAAGCCACCATTAAGAAACTTGAACGGAAGTTGGGCAAGAAATGATAACGAAAAGGGAAATCTGTTTGTTAATCATTTAAAAAACGTATTTACCCCAAATATATCTCACGATACTGCGGTCGAGTTACCACCTGTTCCTGCTAGAGCAGCTATTCCCCTCAGATTTGAGATAAGAGAAATCGAACAGGCTATTTGTGACTTAAACACTAAGAAGGCACCTGGTATTGATAAAATCAGTAATAAAATGCTTTTAGAGCTACCTCGCACAGCAAAGAAAATTATTCTTTTTATTTTTAATGCTATTTTACGCCTTGAATACTATCCTCAAAATGGAAGGTTTCCTTAGTTACCATGATACCAAAGCCAGGTAAAGATCATACAAAAGTTGAGTCATATAGGCCAATTAGCTTATTATCAAATATGTCAAAGCTGTTTGAGAAATTATTAGTTTCAAAATTAACACCGATTTTAAGTGAAAATAGATGTATTCCAAACCATCAGTTCGGATTTCGAAGAAAACACAGCACAATCGAACAGACTCATCGAATAGTAAATGTCATAAGAAAAGCATTTGAAGAAAAAAAATATTGCTCAGCACTCTTCATCGATGTTTCGCAAGCATTTGATAAAGTCTGGCATGAAGGCTTATTACATAAATTGAAACAAAATTTACCAGCAAACACACACAAGCTGCTAGAAAGCTACTTAGTCGGTCGTCAATTTATTATTAAAGAAGGAAATTTCTTAAGTTCACCTCAGCCCATTGGCGCTGGAGTCCCACAAGGCAGCATCCTGGGCCCTCTATTATATTTAATTTATACTTCGGACATGCCAACAAGTAACTACACCCAAACTTTAACATTTGCAGACGATACAGCATTTCTAAGCGTCCACGAAAACCGTTATGAAGCATCTCGTTTCTTACAGCATCATATATTTCAACTAGAAATATGGTTAAGACAATGGAGGATAATGGTCAATGAGCAAAAATGCGTGCATATAACATTCACCTTGCGCCGGGAATCTTGCCCCCATATAACAATCAACAATCAAATAATTCCTCAACTTTCGCATGTAAAATATCTGGGTATACATCTGGATCGGCGATTAACGTGGAAATGCCATATAGAGGCAAAATTAACTCAAATGAAACTAAAAGCCATTCAAATTCATTGGCTTATTGGTAGAAACTCTGTCCTTAGTCTCGACTGCAAACTTCTTCTTTACAACTTCATCTTAAAGCCAATCTGGTGCTATGGTATTCAGTTATGGGGCACTGCCTCGGCCTCTAATATAGAAAAGATTCAAAGGCGCCAAAATAAAATTCTTCGAATAATCACAGCTGCCCCTTGGTATGTAAAAAACTCAAATATTCACAAGGATCTCAATGTTCCATTAGTCAAAACTATGATTACAAAATATGCGGTAAAATATTTAAAAAGGCTTGAACAACACCCAAATCCACTAGCTCGAAATATCTTAAATCATGGCGGCCACACTCGCTTAAGAAGAAGAGACACTGCAGCACTTATCCAATTAGATGAGCGACAAACACCTAGATAAGTGAACAGAACCCGTGATGAAGAAAATTTTTGTCTGGCACTGGCAGGACATAAAATAAAGTATTAGGTTAAGATTTGATTAATTATTGTTAGTTCATATTTAAATGTATGAAGATTCAATAAATAATATTGAGAGAAAAAAAAAAAAAAATAAGCTTTAACATTTTAGAAATGTATTAAAATTACTTAACGCTCTAACTGCAACTGCTTCAAAACTTGTCTCTCTAATATTGATTTAAACAGGATCCACTCCATTATTGAATCAACTGGGTGGCTGAGTGAGAATATTAACCCTTGGGAGTCAGTATGACATGATAGCTAAACGGGAACTTATTAATGGACCCACTTGCTTGATAACGGCTGCCAATGGAATCTAACCTAACCTAACTGCTATTTAAATTTTTCATGGTTTACATATATATCGAGACCAGCTACAAGATAACTGCTAATGTTTTCCACATGGTCAATGCGATTTTTTTTATTATGAAGAAATCTACAAGATAAGTAATACTTTTTTTAAAAATATATATTAATATATTAATTAAATTTCAGGTGGCCTCAGGGGCTTAGTTATTGCTTTCATAATAATCGTTGCAGCGAATGCAGTAAAATTTAAATAGAATATAGTCCTTTAAAATATCAGTATCGTAACTGTAGTACAATTCAAGTTTCGAATTCTTCTACTATTGAAAGTATGAAAATATTATAGAATATTCAAAACAATCTTATCTAAAATGTTCATAGTAGAATTACATGACACGAAATATCTCTTATTACCAGATTTTGACATTAATTTTACATTTTAAGCACAGAAATCTACATGTACATGTAGAGTAAAAACAGAGTCATCAAAAATTTTAATAATAATATTTAAGTACGTTTAATGGACTGCCAGTAGCACAATTTGATACATTAAATATTAGTATGCAGTTTTAAAAACTTAAATTAGAATTTTTCATATAAAAAAACAGCAGATAATATTTTGTAATGAAAATTACATTCAAATAAAAAAATACATACACATATGATGATATTTAATATGTAGAATTATTAAGATAAATTTTATATTAAAATTGAAAGAAAATTGTGTGTTACCAGATACTTTTTAGTAAAAATTTGTATCCTTTTTTAAAATTAAATGTAATAATATCAATAATACTCAATAAATACGTATACTTAATATTTTTGAACTGTTTTGTTTTTATTGCTTAAACGCCACCACAATGACTTTTATTTTCTATGCGTTTAACACTACGGTTTACAGATTTGCTTTGATTTTTTCCCTCTTTTATTTAGGTAAAATGCAAATTGAAATGTTTTTTTTTCTGATTTTTTTATCGATTACATTTCAAGCACTTAAACCGAATTATACTACAAACATTGCATACGAATGACTTGTTATTTGCGCTAAATGTTTGTAACAATTCGTTTAAACAAACAAACCAACCATTGAACAAAGAAAATATGTAAATGTGCGGATAATCATTAGATCATTGTTATGCGCAACACCAATATAGATGTCTAAAATAACTGTCTATTTTTGAAATTGAGTACCATTTAGTTGTTTTAAATGAAATCACTTGTTTTGCAGATGGCGGGAATTTTAAATAGAATTATATGGAATTAATACTGATCTAACAAAATAATAAGTAAACATATTTTCAGAAATAGAGAAACATTAAGAAAAAAACCCACTAAAAATGGAGGGCTCACAGCTGAAGCGAACCAACTCAGAAAAAGACAATTCGAAGATATTTTGAGGTTGAGCATATGAACTGTCATTAAATTCTTCGAGAATTAGAGCAATTGACTTGGGTTTTTTTTATCATTAACTTAGGAACGAAACACTTTTCTACTAAGTCCATTACAGAGCTGAATAGGTAGCTTTGCGAAGAATTTCTCACAAGTTTTAAAATTTTTTATATTTTAGAACTTGTTTCGGTTCAGCTGTAAGCCCTCCATATATGTTTCCCTTAATGACATAAAGATAAAACTATAACGTAATAAAAGTTTTTTAGCGTACGACGGAATGTAAATAAGTCCGTGCTATTTTGAATTTCCCGCTTCTTTACTGAATGGGCAACACTGCTTCTTACAACAGGCAACTTGAAATTGATTCCTGTTAAAAATTTTAATGGTCAAAAAGCCGTTTACTTGTAGCCTTACAAGGTTGGAATATACCAAATATTCTGGACGCTCAGTTGAGATCATTAAACCCGAAAAAGTTAAAAAATTCTCAATATATAGATTGAAGGTGCGATAGATTGCAAGAGTTAAAGGCACCTCACTTGGCTCAAGGGTTTCAGTTTTGTATTATCACTTGGGTACGAAGATGGGTGACACGTTTGCTCACAATCGACCATAAACGCAATATTTTTTCTTCAACCGCAATATAGACGCATTTTATTATTATTTTGTAACCGTTTAGAGCTCAAGTGAATACGTTGAAAAGATAAATGATTTTTTTTGCGCAAAAACCTGTGTTTAATCCCAAAAATTTCGGACTTATAGACTTATACATCTTTCAAAATAAATTATCAGTTACGATGAATTTTATTCCTTAATAGTTTTTTTTTTTTTGAAATTTAGAAACTTGGAATTGAGAGACAACACTAAGAAGATATTATACATCCAAATCCCCACATGTATGGACACTAGGGTATTCATTTAATCGACCTTTTGCTTTAATCGGTTAATCGCTCGATTAATTAACCGAGGTTTTGGTTCAATCGGTCAATAATCGGTTAATTTTGTTTTTGATCGGATAACCGATTAATTAAGTTCTTTTCATAAATAAAGTCTTTTCTATATATTGAAATGCATGAATTATTTACTATTTAGATTTTATTAGTAAAAAAACAATAACATACCCAACATTAAAATTCTTGAACTAAACCGAGCAAACAAAAAACAATTCACTAATATGTAATATGCATTTTTAAATAAATACATAATTGGGGGATTAACAAGGTGTGCTATTAAGTCATATCGTCATAATGTCCTAAATAATATTTTTCAATTGCTTAAAATAAATATTGTTGTGTTTCAAACCAAATAAAATTTGTAATGCGGCGCTCATTGATTCGTCATAGCTGCACAGTAGAATTATAAATTATTAGCGGTAGCCCACAACAGTCATATCGTCGGCTTAATATGCAAACCTGCTAACTTGCTTTCAGCACATTATACAGGAGAGACCAACAAATTTTTATTTTTTCTTTTTGCAGCTTGATAGAAAATTAAAATACAATTAGTTTTACACACTTCAAGACTTAAATAGAAGAAAAACTACATGCTTGTCGACGAGGCGTATCTTTTTCTACCACACGCCATCAAAATCTCAATTTACATAAAAAGTGGATTTAGCCGGTTTGCATATTAATCCTACTATATATATTTCTAGTAATTATTTAAAAATTTAAGACTTTACAACTTTATGACTACCTTGTGAATCCCCCAAGTATGTATTTATAAAAAAATAGACTGAGATAATTTTATTAGTAATTTCAATAGTTAAAGGAGATCTTATAAAATAATCTTTTAGAAAAGTAATTTCGTTTAAATGTTTAGGAGTAAAGCGATTATTTTCTTTTATTTTGACAAAACTTGACTCAGAAAAAATTAGTTCACTTATCGTAGATGAAAATCTTATTTCTCAGTCCTTTTTCAGGATTTCTCTAAGCATATAAAATATTCCATTATGCCCTTAGAGTCCTGTTTTAATTTTTAAAAATGTTTAACACTTCTAGTTGTTTCGGTTAATTTTGTTAAAACACTGATATGGGAAGGTTTGACAAGAAACAAATAACTAAACACATACATATAAAAAGTACGTGAAACAAGAAAAAGGTGTTGGCAATCAAACATTTAACCCATTTTTCGCCACATTCCTGTTGATTGAACATTGAAATCGGTCGGCGGGTAATGAGTTGAAATGAAGATCACTGAACACCTTTGTTTGTAAGAAAAAATATTTTCTAAACATATACCTTTTGTATATGAGACGAAACAAATAATTAAAAATACAAAAAAAATATGTTATAATACTGGTTGCTTAGGCCAGATCATCAGGAAACTTCATCCATAAACATTTTGGAAAAACTAAAGATATTAAACCAAATAAAACTGTTAAGCGTATAAGAATCATAAGCAACAGCTCTACTTGTAACAATATCAAAGTTTAAACAAAAACATCAACAATAAACAGTGAGTTTATCTCTTCTTACATTCCCCACTACAATTGATTGTAATTCTTCCAACATTAATTGTAGTTGTAAGTAGGTTAAGAAAAAACAAAATGCAAAAAACAACTTGCAAAAGCATGTTGCCAGGTAGTTTTTTTAGGCCGTGCACTTGCCAGTTTATTATCAAAAGTAATTTCTTGGGAATACAAAATTTTAATTTATCTGGCCTAAGCAACCAGTGAAATGCGCATAGGAATAGCTTATCCCATCAACAATAAATTTCAGTGTTTTTATCAAGAATAAAAACTGGGAATTAAGCACGAATAACAAATCTTTTAAATTAAAATTTTGTATTCCCAAGAAATTACTTTTAATAATATGTTATAATACTACAAAAAATTAAAAATCTTTTTACATCGACTGAAATTAACCGGTATAATCGTTAATCGAAAAAAGCCAATTTGAAATTAACCGATCAGTTAATCGGGTAGTAATTAACATTTAACATCAATTTGCGAAGATGTTGGAATTTTCCCATAAGAAATACATAGGGCTAAAAATCAAAATTTTTCAACATCTTTACAGAATGTTACTATCTCATTTTGTTCCCTTTTACATTTTTCGATTCTTTTAGTGTCATCACTAGAAAAGTGGCAATAAATTCTATTATTATTGTGGCATCACTGACAAAATGGAAGTTGCTTTGAAAGCAGCGTTACCATTTCTCAAGTTTTTACTTTTTTGCAAGCCTTATTTTGCTTAAATTATTAAACAAAATGAATGAGAAAAACATTTTGGTGTTATCTTTTAGAATGTTGGCACTTTTGTAGAAAAAAAGTATTTAAAAAAAATAAAAGTTTTTTTTTCAGAAATGGTGACATTTTTTTATTAATGGTAGATGTTAGATGTTTCAAGTGTGAACGCGTATTTCACATTTTCAACATCTTCCATGCGTTCCTCCGAAATGTATGCAAGTGTACAAAGGGTATAAGTGGAAATCAAAGTTGCATTTTAAGGGCCGATGTTGGATATGAACCACACCTAAACGTCAAGTTTTTTTCTGAATTTCATTTGACATTTCACAATTTCAGACTAACTCAATTTGAACCATGGAAAGATACGCAATCGAGCAACGCGTTAAAGTTATTCAGGCTTATTATGAATTTGGATGATAAATTTTCGAAGAAAATCATCTTCGGTGATGAGGCACATTTTCACCTCAGTGGATTCGTCAATAAGAAGAATTGCCAAGTGTGATTGTCGAGAAACCAATGCACCCACAAAGAGTGACTGTTTGGTGCGCTTTATGGGCTGGCAGCATCAGCGGGCCGCGTTTTTTCCAAAATGAGGCCGGTCAGGTAGTTACTGTGAATGGTGTTTGCTATCGTGAGATGATAACGAACTTTTTATAGCCCGAATTGAAAGATATGGATGTGGACGATATGTGGCTTAAACAGGACGGTGCCACTTGCCACACAGGTAACAAAACAATGGCTCTTTTGCACGACAAATTCAATGGCCGTGTTATCTCACGTGGTGGCGATGACAATTGGCCGCCAAGATCATGTGATTTGACACCGTTGGACTTCTTTCTTTGGGGTTATTTGAAAGATAAGGTGTACGTCGATAAGCCAGCAACAATTCAAGAGCTAAAGGATAATTCGGCACATTAACGACAGAACCTCAATTATGCCTCAGCGTCATAGAAAATTTTAACCATCGGATGGAGGTGTAACGCCGTGGTCGTGGGTCGAAATTTGACGTTTGGGTTCCATCTGGGGTAAACAGCTGACAAACATATGGGCCAACGAGTCTACCTTGTGTAAATATACCTTGAATTCATTTATTTAAACTTCTGTTATAAAACATATGTTTTTTAGATATTTGAAGATAAAGTAAAATTTAAGTAATGGATACATAAAATCAAGAAAAATTCATTTTTAAATTATTGCAAAACAAGAGGAATTGACATCGGATTATAAACTTTATATGTCGTTTCTTTGTTTGCAGGTAAAATAACGAAAGTTTTAGCTAATTAGGAATTATGTTAATATTGTTCCTTATAAAATATTAAACTTTGTTTGCAGAGAAACTCAATTTATGTTTTTTATTGATGTTAAATTCAAACTTTACGTTCACATTATATTAAATAATCATTAGATATATCTTTATATTTAGATAGTAAGCAAGTAAATGATTGAGCCAGTTACATGTGACTCATGCTAGAAGAAAATGCGACCGCGTTTTCTAAAAATATCGATTTTATAATAGACCATACAAAAGTATTTTAAGCCCAACATTTAAAAAACATGTTTATGGACTTCGTGTCAACAAAATATACTACATAAATTTGTTTCTTTAACTCTCCAGGAAGCATAGGACCATACAAGCCAATTGAAAAAAAAAATAATAATAAAACCTTTTAAAATCTCTTCAATCCCTTAATAAGCCATTAAAGATGTGAATATTTATAACTACATTTTATGACCCAATTTTATATAAAATTTTCTTAAAAACGTATATTGCTATTGCCCTCATCGCTTAAAGGCAAATTATTTTCACAATTTATTGCCAAATTCCTTATAAACGTTAAAATTTAACAAATAAATTTGTTGTCGTTTCATATTAAATTAATTCAATTTCCTGTATTCTTAGTACGCTTAACAGATTATTTTTTTTATTTATGTCTTCTATAGAATTCCTAAGAAAATTCAATCAATGTTTTCTGAAAACCAAGTACCATTTAAAATAAATGATTGAATGAATGAACGAGTGAACAAATAAGAAAAGTTTGAAATGGTGGAGGTAAAAAAACATGTCTTAAATAATGAAAAGTGAAATAAAACCATAGATATTATAAGCTGTCATTTATACAACGTTCTAAAGACTGACTGATTGGTGGCTGATAGTGGTGCTCGAGAAGGTCTTCAATGTGTTAATGCAAGAAAAAAAAATAAAAACGAATCTTTTAACAAATACATCATAACTTTTATTTTGGTTTTCCAATGTAAAATTTATTATTTATTTTATAATTTTATTTCGTCTTTACCTTCAACCAGTTTAATGTGGGGGGCCTTTAAAAAGTACTTTTATATGAGGGAAAGTTTTTAGATGTTATAAGTTTCAGATTTCATTAGTTTCAGTTTTTACCAATATAAAGTAAAGAGTAATGACGTTATTAAGTAAAATACATAAAAAACTGATAGAACTCTTAGTTCTAACAATATGAAAATTTTTTTTAATCTATTTAAGGCATGGAAAATTATATACTATTGTAGTTTCTTCGGCACTTTTTAAAATAGAAGGTTTCCTCATTACAACACTTTTAACATGTATTGTGTGAAAGAGCCATATTTAATTCCCTTGTTCAAAACTGGATATAAATCAAATATGATCAATTACAGGGGTAAAGCCAAACTTACCGCAATTCCAAAACTTTTTGAAAAATGCATTTTAGATTCCTTGGTTCATCAAGTTTCACCGTTATTAACACCTTTTCAACACGGATTTCGTAAAGAATCATCAACTATGACAAATATTTTAGAACTAACAACTTTGGTTAATGAAGGATTTGTCAATAACCTACATACCGACGTTATTTATACCGACTTCAGTAAGGCATTCGATAAGGTAACTTATAACCTTCTTCTGAAAAAAATTGATATTATGAGTTTCGACAAAATTTATGTAAGCTGGCTAAAGTCAAATTTTCTCGGCAGAAAGCAATGCGTACAATTTGGGTTTTCAACTTCTAAACCTATATTGGTAAAATCCGGTGTTCCGCAAGGTAGTCAGTCACCTTGGCCCTCTTTTGTTTCTGCTCTTCATCAACGACATGCCTGAAATTATTAAACATTCACATATACTAATGTTCGCAGACGATGTAAAAATATTTTTAAACTTCACAAACTCTTTAGACCACATTTATCTTCAAGAAGACTTAGATACCTTTTATAGTTGGTGTAAACATACCCCAATGGAATTAAACCTAATGCAAGGTAAACATATGCGCTTTTCTAGAAAACGTAGTATTATAAATAACTATAAACTCGGTGACTATAAAATCGAGATGGTGGACACAATTATGGATCTTGGCATTTTATTGGATGTAAAATTAGATTTTATTCAACACATAACAATGACAGTCAACAGGGCTCGTGGTACTCTGACTTTTATTAAACGTTGGGCGAAAGAATTCAATGATCCTTTCGTCACTAAGCAACTTTACACATCTCTCGTTAGACCAATCATGGAATACGGTTAGATTGTATGGGATCCACATTATATGGTTGAAT
This sequence comes from Pollenia griseotomentosa, assembly GCA_963931875.1. Classification (NCBI taxonomy): domain Eukaryota; kingdom Metazoa; phylum Arthropoda; class Insecta; order Diptera; family Polleniidae; genus Pollenia; species Pollenia griseotomentosa. The sequence continues at coordinate 129,131,998 of OZ007560.1, forward strand.
CCATTCAAAAACAATTCTTGCTTTTTTGCCTGAGATATACATATCGAGGTTATGATAATCTCCCCTCATATTCTACAAGATTATCCTTAATACGTTGGCCAACACTGAAAAGTCGCAGAGTTATGCTAAATGTTTCATTTGTAATAAACTTAATAAATGGATAAGTATGCTCCAATTTTTTATTAAGTAGATTATCATTTAACATTCCACGACATTCCAGACCCATTTAGAAAACTGTGTTGTTGCTTTAATGAAATGTTTGAATTTATTGATTTTGCTCTAGATGTAAATATTGTGAAACGTAATATTATACTTAAGTTAAATACTCATTTGTATTAGGCTGTATGGATTTATCCATAGTCCTAAATATGTTAAATAAATAAATAAAATAAAAATAAATAAACTGAATTAAAGCAAATACTTCAAAAAAAAGTCGAATGATATGTTAGCCGCAAAAGTTCATCGAATTCACCACTTAGGTAATGGTTGACCGGAATATGTGAAAGGAACATTAGGTGCGTCATCTAATAGTTTGGCAGATTCCCCACAATGACAAAAAGGTCATCGGCGAAAACCAAATGGGTTGAGCTTAAAATTACACAAGTGACTCCTAAGCAAAAATGACCATTGTAGCTCCTTTGCCTATTTTAATAAGATGCGTATGTTTACAGAAGCATCGGTAGTGCGCCAGTTGTTTTAAAAGCATATACAATTTCTACTGGTTAAAAATTAGTTATTGTTGTTTGTCACTTTTTTCAAAAATTAAATATTTTTATTTTCTAAAAAGTACTCTTTTATTTGAGATTCAGTACCATTTAAATTTCGAATTTCCGATTCCTGCTTTGTTTTATTAATAAATGCTGCAATCCTTTACTGCAGGTATTTGTGTTTTTAAAGAAATTTATACGGCAGGCAGGACATGATTGTTCAAATTTATTTTCTACTTGTAAAACAACAACCAATGATCAGATTTTCACAAGCAAAAGGGAAGAAATACCTACAAAATTTTTTTTCATATTTATATTTATATTTTGTCTTGCATAATCCTTAATACACACCACCAATGATAATAAAACATTTTTAAGGGGATTAAGTGAAATAATTTTCTGAATTGGGCAATTTTCAATACCCAGAAAAAGAATAAAAGACGCCTTTGCATGGAGCATAGCTGAAATTATGGACCAATATAAAAAACTATTTTTGCGAAAGGTTGTTTGCTTTGCTCTTCTGCTGCGGTCTTTATTCCACAAAAATTCCTCTTCAAGGGGATTAAAAAAGTATTGAATAAATAGCATTTCCTCTCTGTTTTAGGAAATGCATGTTTTTCAATTGATTTACAAGTTTTAAACGTTTAAGAAAACTGATGTGTGATTTGAAATTATTTTTGTTATATTAAGCATTATGAATTAAATATTGCGGATAGAAAGGAAAAAATGCCTAAAATTCGAAATTGTTACATTGTTTTTGTAAATTAAGTTTTCTTTGAAAAATTAATAGTTTTTTATATTCCTTACAATTACAGATAAACTTCCTTCTGAGTTGAATGTCGCTCTAAGTTTAACGCGTTATAACAAATATTTAAGTAAAATTCAAATTCAATAAAGTGAAATAATAATAATAATATACACGCTTTTGCAATAACAACTTTCTAACTCATTATTATATTTTTTTTCGTTTCATTGCTCATCGAAGTCCCTTTAATGTCACGCACGAAATGTGGCCCCAAAAATCGACCGCAAATTTATTAATTTGCATTGCCTGGTATTGGGGTAATTTTTCATCTTACTTCAACCCCAACGAAAGAATGCAAAAAACCGAAAATGCCCTTAAATTGCATGTTGCACTTCATATAAATTTGTACTTTGGGGTCATATTTTCTGGGATCGCATTTTATAATGCCAATAACAAAGCATTGTGAAAAGCTATTATATACCTCACAGTCCACTAAACAACTCTCTTATACCTCAAAGTATCCAACGCCCATTAATATCAACCAAACCGACAACAATTATGAATAAAATTGTATTATTGAAAATGCCTCTTTTTATTTTTTGTAAAAGTTCGGTTATTTTTAATAGTTTCGATTTGAAACATTGCGCACTAGCTGAATATTTCAATATTTAGAAAAATAATAATTTGTGATAGGAAAATTTTTCGAAAATTGTGAAAAACCGTAATTTTACCTTTCATTCTTATAAGAATATCTATTAAATGTTTTCTATGGAATTATCTGGTAATGCTACTAATTTATAATATTAAAGATTTGTCTGGGTATTGCACCGATTGAAGTAGAAAAAAGCATGTATAATAAGATAAACTGTGTACATATTACATATATGACATAAGTATATCGCCAATTGTAGAGTCGCACAAAGAAGCATCGCGAAACCTACAGCACCATACACATATTTCAGTAGCAAATTTGGGTTTAACAATGAAAAACAAAATTCAATGGACAAAAATGTGTACACAAACCATTAACTTTATGCAGAGAATCATGCCCTGCTATTAAAATCAATGAAAAAATAATGTTGCTACGGCCAAAGCCCATAATGCACTAAGCCCGGAAATGGAAAATGAGGTAAGTCCTTTAAATTAGGGTATCTGGCCTAAGCAACCAGTGAAATGCGCATAGAAATAGCGTATCCCATCAACAATAAATTTCAGTGTTTTTATCAAGAATAAAAATTGGGAATAAGGCACGAGGAACGAAATATTATTAGAGAATTAGTTCATTATAAATTAAGAAACCAATCTTGAAAATAAAACGAATCCCCAAAAATTTTAAATAACCCACAAAAACGTTTGAAATATAAACTTATTTCACTATGACATATGTCCCTGTTTTCTGCATAGCCAAAGGCTGGATATTCAGAGAAGCTTTAGTTAGCGAAGCTGGTGCTTGTTTAACCATAGAGAAGAAATTTCTTGTGTTCAGCCAAAGGTCGGGATTCGGGATTTCGGAATTCAGAATCTTGAATTCGGAATTTTGAATTGGAAACTTTGAATTTCAGGCACATGACTCTAATCCTTTAAAACTAACCTATACTAATATTTCAATTAAATCAGTCCCTAAAAATGAAAATCTGAAGAAAATACAATATAATAGTCTGGTGGTGTATAAAAGTCATTCCTAAAAATTTAAGGAATAGAACTATTACAAAAAAGCTTTATAAAATACATAACTGAAATGTAACTCATAGAATAAATTCGAAAAATAAAAAAATGTTGAATATAATATAAAGTAACCTACGAAAGGAGAAAATTCCCAGTTTCTATTTGTTAAAAATAGTTGAGTTAAATACATTCAATATATAAAGTATCACTATCCAGTGTGACACAAAGAATGCTGACGAAGGCCGTAGCGGGCCAGAAAATGCATTACATTCTGCTGGTGTCTAATAATTGTAAATTTTTCTGTACATACTATATACTTCAATGCTATCCAAAGGATAGCTAAGGTAAAATGTAACAAGAAAATACAATATAATAGTCTGGTGGTGTATAAAAGTCATTCCTAAAAATTTAAGGAATAGAACTATTACAAAAAAGCTTTATAAAATACATAACTGAAATGTAACTCATAGAATAAATTCGAAAAATAAAAAAATATTTTAAAACTTATTTTATTATGAAACAATCCGCCAACACTAATTAAAATTAAAAATTATTTCATAAAATATGAAAAAATCCCTTAAAAAAATCGTTGTTGTTATTATCTGCATAAACATTTTGGGATTTTTTTATTATTACTTTCGGGACTTAGTTCACTAGGCAGTTAGTTCGTAACGCCCCAATAAAATGTATATATATATATGCAAAGTATACATTTTGAACGACTTAGAAATTAAGTCTAATGAAAAAAATCAATTCAAGTTAATCTATGTTGTAAACTTATACTTTACAATTATATCTTAAAAGCAATCTGTTGCTATGGTATTCAGTTTTGGGGCACTGCTTTGGCCTCCAACGTAGTTAAAATCCCAAGGCACCAAACACAATACTTTAAATCATCACAGCCACTCGAATATTCATATGGATCTTGATTTGCCATACGTTAAAATTGTGATCTCAAAATATTTAATAAAATATTCAAAAAGCCTTGAACTCCAACCAAATCCACTAGTTTGACCTGCTTAAAAGAAGAGATACCGCCGGACTTGTCCCAAGAGCGCTTAATGCCTATGCAAACGTCAAATGTGATTAGGAGATTTGATTATTTGTTGTTAGTTCATATTTAATATATAAACGGGTTATAGAAAATAATGCTAGTTATTATGTGTCATATTCGAATATTTTTGGAATCAGCAGCAAGAGCAAAATAACTGCATATGACCTAATTTGTTGATCATAAATGCAAAACTGGTACCCTATCGATGAATCACCACACAGAATCAATTGTAATATATTTTTCTGATCAATCGCTCTACTGATAAATCAGTTTTAAGCTCAAAACATTTATAAATCATTATTTGAACCTGCGAATGAATTACATATGAATCCTTTTTCAATTGCTCAAGTGATAAGTCAGTTTTTAGTAACCTGAAAAGACTCATTAAGGTGATATTTGCAAAAAAATATCATCCAAATTCTAGCTGGGAATATAGATATAAAATCAATTTTATAGCACATTTAAAGTTTTACTGACTTTTCTTTAAGAAAATACCAAAAAAACTTGTCTATTCTATTGCCTAACTTGCCGAAAAAAAAAAAAAAATAAATACTGATACAAAGAAATTTATACAAAAATCACTGTTTTGCCATTGTTTTTTAGTTATAAATCTTTAAATATTTGAAAATATTAGTTGCAAAATAAATTATATACGAGAAATGGCATTTGCCTGCCAAAAAATAATGTAAAAATTAAAAAAAAATCTTAACATTAGATAAATATGAAAATATATTTCTTTTTACACACATTAAAAAGCTTTTTTCAATTTTCCACTAAATTTGGCAACGAAAAGTTCAACTATTTATCTTCGTTAAGGTTCTTTGACGCCACAAGAATGCAAAAAGTAATAACAAAAAAAAAAAATACAAACAAAAAGAAAGAAAGAAAAATATATAAAACAAATACACAAGAAACTGAGCAAAATTGACAAAGATACTAAATGAACATAGAAATTCATATATGCTCGTATGCAAGAGCATCAAAATTCTTTGTATGCTTTTTTTCATTAGCTTGTGACTGACAGAGAGGCCAAGGAATTTAGTCATTTTGTTGTTTTGCCAAGAAACTTTTTATGAAAGTGTATGCACAGTTTGAACAACCGATACCAGGGGACTAACACAAATTGTGGATTTGCCACATTTTCTCTTTGTTATTCGTATGCGGTGGATAAAGAAGGTAAAATTACTTCTACTATCTTTTGCTTAACCATCTGCATGTTTGTGTGTATGTGTATGAATCAATGTGTAAGAATATTGATGCTTATGTTCCCTTGAGGAAAAATTTGATAACTTTAACTTCAAAAGAAATTCTTTTCAATTAAATTCATTCCTTAACATATCTGCTTAGTGCAAAAAAAAATGAGCTTATATCTATATGAAGGAGGTTTGGTCAGAAATTTCTTTAAAACTTTTGAATCAAACAAACTGCGAAAATTTGATTTTTATGGTTTGCAAATGCCAGATTTTGCAAAAATCTTTTCGTTTTTCATTTCTAAGAAAATCTCTTTTCATTGCAAACTTGCTGATCAGATTTCTTAGTTATGTGAACATTGAAAATGTTATTTTACTAAAATTTTCTACCAACCCTCGCAGCTGCATACCGACAAGCATAAAACAATGTATATTTCGAAGAGAAACTAATTTATTTATTATCAAACCACATACGCAAACCCTTGTCTTTGTTGCTGTTGTTATTTTTTCTCCTGATGTTGTTTAAACTTTCATTTTGTAGCAACAGGAAGGTGGCACCATATTCAGTAAAATAAACTTATTGCTTCTGTGTTGAACAAACACAAACACACACAAAACCACATAGAAAAATACACTCCCTGCAAACAATAAGAAGGTTTTGAGAGATGGTAGTGAACAGGTTTCACCTCTTCTGCACTTTTAGATGATTGTAAAAAGTTTTTACAAAATCCAAGCACATCAAAAGCTTATTTATCATAGTCTAGTTGTAGACTACTTTACCACATCTTTACAATAAAAGAATGCTTATTTTTGATAAGCAAAAAACTTTGCATTAGAGAGAGAGAGAGAGATCACCCTGATCATTTTCCCAAAACGTAGTATCAAGTCGAATTTATGTTACACTGCGGCAGCACAACTACAACAATACAAAAACCAACAATGGTTTTTTTAAGGGACTCAAGAATAAAATTTATATTGTTCTTTTTTTAACAGTCATATATTCAACTATTACTCTCTAAGTCAATAACTCACTCTTAGGGCCATTAATACATCTTGGTATTAGCTAAAGGTAGAATTTTTAACGGACATATACAAATTTTTTAATTATTACAACTTTACTTTAGCCTAAAGTGAGCGAGGCAAGTTCAAACAACCTGGTTGGTTAATGTAGAGTAGCTTCGGGTATTGTGGAACCACAATTTTTGTTTTGGCAATTTTTAAAAAAGTATAAGCAAACTCTTCATCTGACTAGTTGTAATATGTTTCTAAATCAGGCAATCGAACTTTGTTCTTCACAAAAATTATATTTTTTTAAATACTTTAAGAAGTTATAAATGAAAAATCTGACTTAACTCCAAAACAGTGATTTGAAAAATTGGTGGGTAATGTATAACATATTACCAGAAACAAAATAATTATTTATTAATTATTAATTATTGTAAAAAAACACAAATAAAATATCAGTGTTGGGAGCAAAATAACGGTTTCAATATGCGCACAAAAAAAATGGTGTTTTCTTTTCTGACAATAATGTTGCATGTATGCTACCAGTTTGTTCTATTCTAAAAATATATGCAAAGTTGTCGTTTTTCTTTCTAAATATGTTGCAAAAATAAATGGCAAATTTGTTCCATTTCTTAACCCCAGTTATAATTGAGTATGTGATAATACCCTTTTTGCCTCTGCGTTTAATACTTATTTTATGCAAGCAAGTATTTTTATACCCTTCACCACAGGTGGAAAAGGGTATATATAAGTTTGTCATTCCGTTTGTAATTTCTACAATATTGATCTTAGACCCTATAAAGTATATATATTCTCGGTCCTTATGAGGAGAGAAGTTGATTTAACGATATTCGTCAGTCCGTCCGTCTGTCCGTCTGTCCATCTTACGTTTGATATGTGTTTTCCGGAGACTCCAGACATGATAGCGGCTAGGTTGTTTTACATTTATGTCACATATAGTCCACCATTTCTTGCTATTGAAATTCAGCCAGATCGGTCCAAAAATTACTGATATATGAGCAAAAAACCACGACTACCTCTAATTTTTTCCAAAAACCCCTTGTTGTTGTTGTATTTTATTACTTTTTTTCAAATTAGGTACAAACATTAAGGTCATAAATACACACCATTCCACAAAATGTGGGAGGGATTGGAGAAGTGGGCGTGGTACCTCCCATACAAAAAGTATTAAAAATTGTATAAAAACCTGAATTTTTTGACTGTAATATGACCTATGGTTACGCCTTATATATCAAAAGATCGAATATATCAAATAGAAAATATTTTCTGAAAAACTCGGGAAAATCGGTTCAGATACGAAAAAGTTATGACCAAAATATAAATTTTTTTTGAAAAATACCCATTTTCGGGAACCATAGATCTTCCCGAGTCCAAGTTTTATAACTAAAATAAATGACAAATTTCTTTTTTAACGCGTCGGTATATAAATCTGTCAAATCGGTTAAGAAATAGAAGAGTTATGACCAAAATACGGACGGTCCATATATCATTTTAATAATATTTAAACAGCGTTCCTTCATGGTTCAGTTGTCTAGGGGGTGTGTTAAGTTAGAAACTGTGAGTTCCCTGGTTCGAATCTTGGTTTTTTAAAAAGAAATTTTTTTTTTAATATTTTTATGTTCTAATAACAATTTAAAAAGAATATTTACCAGTTTTCGCTTTTTAAATTTCATTTATAATGAAGTTTTAAGTATTGTAAATATGTATGTATGTATATATAAAAATTATTTAGTTGCTCTATATTCTGCTCGCACAATGGTGAAGGTATATAAGATTTGGCACAGCCGAATATAGCACTCTTATTGGTTTTTTAATTAACTTTTTCTTGTGTTTTTGCGTACAATTTGTGTTGTGATTTTTGGTTATTTTGCAATTGATATAAAAACTTTTTGTTTTACTTTTATTTAAAATCTAATTTTTTTTTGGCGCAAATTTTTTAACTACAGCTGACTCTAATTATTGAAAATCAGTGTTGTTAACGCTTATTGGAATTCAAAGAAAATTTAATGTTGAAAATTGTTACAACAGCGGTGAATATCGCTTATTAGTACAAACTTTGCATTCAATATTTAACACGCTAAATACACATTAGTGTTGAGTGTAAACCGTAGCTATTATTTTGTTCCATTGTAATTTAGAAAAATGTTTCACTTTATAAGGGTGCGTGTAACCTGATAAATATATAACACAATTATAATGCATTACTATTTCTTAGAAAAGAAAACACCCTAACAGTGCGGCCATTTGCATAGCCAAAGGCGTAATGTTAATCTTTTTATGTCAGCTATGTTAACATACAGGGAGCGTTTCTAAATAACATTTAGTTTGGGTGGTTCCACATTGCCCACCTATTCCACAATACCCGAAGTTACTCTAAAGTTGTAATAATGAAAAACTTTTTATACGTCCCTCAAAATCCTACCTTAAACTAACGCCAAGTTGTAATGGCCCTTAGTTTTTTGCATTCAATAGACAACAAATTCACACTGAACAAGCCTCCCGATGAAAGATATAATTTTTAAAGGGTCGACACTCCATTGAAATGATCGCTTGTCTTACTGCCTGTTTTTCAAAATAAAAGAAAAATTATAGCTTTTGGAATTATATTGAAACAACAATAAAAAAACCCAAATTTGTTTTCAATATAAATTTCCTAACGAAAATTTTTATTTTAGTTTGAAAAACAGGCAGTAAGATAAGCAATCATTTCAAAATTTCGCGATAGTAAATGCTTGTTGGGTTCATACCAATTTTCTTTTTTAACATGTGTCTTAGTAAATATTTTTTTAACTGTATCTGTTTTAGTCATATAAAAGCTAATAGCACTGTGTAAAATTAAAAAAATATTTTCTAAAATTACATTTCCCAAAATCTGTGTGCTTCTTTTTATTTGCTTTGCCTTTTATTTCACCCAACCCAAAAACTCTGTGTAACTTTGATTTCCATCTATGAAAATTCTTGAAACTTTATTTTTCTTCCCAAAAGGTATGTTTGTATGAAGGTGTTTTCCTTACTTATTCAGGAATTTTTTTCAGGGTCTCAAATGTTATTAATTGCTAATTTAGAAGTCAAATGATTAATGTTTCATATTTTACTTTATCTTGTGTTTTTCTTTTTATTTACGATATGTATAAATTTATGAACGTTTCTAAAAATGATGTGAATAAAACTGTAAAAAAATAATACAAATAACAAAATGAAAGATTTTTTTTTTGTAAAATAAAGATTGCTATCAATTTTTAAAATGCTCTTAAAGCTTTTAAAAGTTTAAGTTCAAAAAGTAACACTATCGAAGAGTTAACAAAAAGACTATCTTGAATTCTAAAAGTTTGAAACCACAATTAATGATTGACATGTGACTCATGATACGTGGATGAAGAAAAACATATTTAACCAATAAGCGTAGGACATTTACCAATTTCGCCGTATGGGGACAGGAAAGTTGTAAAATATGTTCTTGTGTTCAATCCTAATTTTTCCAAAAGCTTATTTTAATATAGGGAAATGTTGCTATTAAATTGTAAACAGGTCTTAATTTTCGGCTTCTCCGTTAAATTTTTGTAGAAAACATTTTCCCCCCTAATATGGTCTTTTTCGGCTTAAGTCACAAATCTCTATATCACAATTTTTTTGGTCTTATGAACGAAATTTCTACAAATAAATTTCTAGATGTGAATGGTTTAGCGAATTTTTTTATAAGTTTAAGACGTTTATTTTACCAACTGGTTTAAGTATAGTGTATTTTACACTATCGATTTTCGATAGTTAATTCAAAATGTAAATAAAAGTACATAATTTATAGAAAATCTAAGGGAAAAACATGTAGGCAAAGTAAGCGTTGAAATAACCAAAATAGTTTTACCGGAAAGGATACGAACACGGCCAAATATCTGTTGTTTAAAATATTTTCGTCCTATTGTGCATAGGTTACATTCAATTTATTACAGTTATATTAGTTTTTTACCCCCTTCACACACAAAAAATAGAGAAAAACTAAAAAAAAAAAAAATCCTTGAAATATCTACCACAAAACTCCCAACTCTATACATTTCAGTGGACATTAAAAAAAATATGGAGAAAAAGGTTGAGACCACTGTGCTCTTGTATCAAAAATGTTGATTTGCACAGCATGAAATTTCATTTGTTTTTGATTGGTTTGTGTACTATATTTTCCAAGATTCGTTTAATTTGTTTTTGTTTTGCATTGAACAAAATCTTTGTATGTATGTATGAATATATATATTTGTATACACATACACATACAACCATTGAAAGAAACCAATTTAAACTACTATATATAATTGTTTATTTTCCACATGTATGAGGTTGTTATAGAAGTATGTATGTGTATACTATACATACATATGTATGTATATGAGATGTATGTGTAGGACTGTATGCCTGTGCGAATATGTTTGCTAGAGTCAACAGTCATCTACCCAATCAGTTGTCATTTGTATGGGTCCCCTTTAACTTTAGTTTGAGTTTGAGTAAAAGTTACGTTTGTGGTTGTTGTGGTTTGCTTCATTTCAAAACCATTTATCATTCACTACAATGTAAAGTTATTTTGATATTGAATACATCATACAGTAAGAAATTACTCCTTTTAGTTTTTTATTTTGTTTGTATTCATATCTAAAACTGCATACCAATTTAACCCAAATGTAGGATTTGGTTCCATTTCTTTCATTAGTATTTTCAAAAAAAAAAAAAAAAATTGTATGTTTTAAGTTGGAAGCATAGATTCTTTTTTTTGCCGTTAAGTTATTAATGGTTTTGGAATTCTTAATGGTTTACGAAAGATCTAAACAGGATGTTAGATTTTTTTTCATTTTTTTAGAAGAGGTCAGAAACTTCATATGGTCAAGTAGTGATGGGCAAATGGGAAAAAAATATATCGATATTTTTTAAAAATATATTGTTTTTAATTAAAACTATCGATATTGAGATACATATATTGAACGTATGAATTGCCGTATGCACAACGTTTGAATCTATGAATTGCACTACAAATAGTATAAATTTTAACAAGAAATGTTTTTCATTGTTTTAGTCAAACAAGCACTCAACTGCACTCTCTATTGTATGTGCTTTCCAATTAATCTGAGGTAACCGGAGAGACCAGATATTTTAAAGCAGTTTTCGAAAGAACAGGCATGAAATTCACCCAAAACTTTACAAGATCTGACTTTCATTCCAATAATTTTGTATGTCTTTCGACATAAAAAGCTGAAAGCAGGTTCGTTTTTTTTTTTTTTTTTTGAAAAATTTCTACAAGAAAGACATAATTCTTTACACGACCAAAACCGTATTAATGAAATTTTTTAAGTTTCTGTACCTTGACTGTCTAAGCTTTAACAATGTACAATGGCAAACCGCGTTTGTTTTTCTTAGGCCGGGTTTTTAAGATGTGGATTAAGTTTAAACTTAGTTTAACGTAGTTTAAAACTAGGATTTGTCCGGAAAAATGTTTTTTTTTTATTATTTCATTAAAAACCAAAATTTTAAGCAAAACTAAGATGTTCCGTTAAAATTTTGTATACAAACTTGGCAATGGCGGCACAAATCTCTTTTCAGATTAACTAAACCAAGTTTAAGTGAGATATAAAAAACCCAGACTTTTTATTAGTTGAAAAACAAATGACGCAATTCTAAAAAAAACAATAGTAAGCAGGTAAAAGCTGCTAAAAGAGTTCTAAGAAATATCGAATTCGATAGTCCTAAATAAATATCGACATATCGATATATGGGTATCTTAAATATCGGCGATATATATCGATTACTTCTTTTAAATATCGATATTTATTGCCCATCCCTACGGACAAGATTACTTTCAAATTCAATTTGTGAACAATATTATTTTAAAAAACCTTAATACAAAATATCTTTAACTTTAAGATCGAATCTTAAAATTTTTTTTTACAGGTTTACACATGATTTGGTTAAATGTTCGCCCTCAACACAAAATAGGTCGTTAGTAATTTTCTTTCAAGGTGCAAATAAAATCAATTTCTGTAAACCAAAGTTTCCAAACAATATTTAATTTTTGCAATCTAAACATTTTCATTGCAGCAACTATTATTTAGCTGTTAAACTATTTATGTATTAAAATCTATACAAGCACAACGAAAATCTTAAAACTTAATATGTAATCTATAATCAAAGTTGTTAAAGTTTATCCCTTGTTAAAGTAACTTTGTTAAGTCCACTTAACCTGCAGTCAGCACAGACACACAACGTTCACATTTCTATAATACGTAGGGTCGTTGTGGCATTTGGAAGAAAAATACAGGTAGCAAAGCATCCAATTTCTCACCGAAGTAGCCAGTCAGCCACCAAACAACCACATGTGACTACAGCACATGATGCATTTATGGATATGTGTAAAATATTAGATGTATAAATAAGTTGCTGTTTGAAAACAGAGAGCTCTACATTTGTTTTTTTACACGTTAAGAATCTCTCTGAGCGAATTTTTTTATAAGCATCATAATTTTTTATATTGCATTTTCTACAATCTATGTTATAAACTTTTTATACCCTTCACCGAAGGTAAGAGGGTATATATAACTTTGTCATTCCGTTTGTATGTTCCAAAATATTGATCCTACACCCTATAAAGTATATATATTCTGGGTCCTTATGAAAAGCGAAGTGGATTTAACGATGTCCTCAACTCAACTGTGTTGAGTTGTGAACTTTAAACTGATCATATTTACTTTTAATGATATTTATAAAACGTTCCTTCATGGTCCAGTTGTCTAGGGGGTTTGCTTAGGTTAGAAACTGTGAGTCCCTGGTTCGAATCTTGTTTTTTTTCAAAAAGAAAATTTTTTTTTTAATTTTTTTATGTTCTGAAACGATTTAAAAAAATATTTACCAGTTTTAACTTTTTAAATTTAATTTATAATGAAGTTTTATGTATTGTATATATGTATGTTTATGTAGAAATTATTTAGGTTTTGTCTAGTTGCTCTGTATTCTGCTCGCACAATGGTGAAGGGTATATAAGATTCGGCACAGCCGAATATAGCACTCTTACTTGTTTTTCCTAAAATCAATAGTTTCGGCGTACGAGCGCCGTAAAGTTTAGTTCAACACACGTTTCGGCAGAAATACACATTTCCACACCACCATGAGGTAGAGAAAGCGGCGCGTTTTTTTATCGTGGTATCCCCAGTAGGCCTAATGCACATCTGGCTCACTATTTCCGCTATTAAGTTCAATCTCCGTCGCTTCATTGTTGTTGACGGACTAGGTATTGTGATTTCATCGTCCTTAGTACTTCTTAAAATATCAAAGACGAAAGTTTCTTCTTCATCATCGTCGATGGGATCATCAGTTTCATCGCGGTCGTCTTCGTCTTCGTTCTCGATATCATCTTTTATTTTCTCACGAATAGTTTCCGTTTCTTATAATTCACTGCTATCCTGTGATGTAAATTGCGAATTATCGCAAGAACCACCACAGTTCGTGCACACAACGGAACACTTTAGTCCTGCCTTTCTGCATCCGCAAGCTTTTTGACAACCTTTCTTGAAATTGCAAGAAATAAGTTGCAGCAAGCTTTCCGGAGCAGGGGGCTCGAATGTAGTAACAGGAATGAAGTTGAAATTCGTAAGGAGCACCTCAAAATCTATAAAATTGCCAATTTTCAAAACTCCCGGAAAACTTTCCAAGTAAAAATACCCAATGACTGGGCTATTTGGAAAATGTTGATTTAAAAATGTGTTCTTTTATATAAAAACAATTTTACAAGAATATGATATGGCTTGGAAATGTTATGATGAAGGGCAAGAAGGGCATTACTAGTTAACATTTAATAAGAAGATTTAATAAATCGTTTTGAGCGGATTATTTTCTTTCATTGAATTAAAGCAAATTGGAAAAGAAATGAAGGCCTGTGTTTTAAAGACGATTGTTTTGTTTTCAATGTATTATAATTGAGAATAGTTTCCTTTCCCTTTCAAAGCGCAGAGTTTAAAATATTAAAAAATTTACTTACATGTTTAGAAAACGAATGATCTGCATAAAACTCAAAATTATTAAAGTTATGAAAAATGAAAACCAAGTATTCGGTACCATTTCAAATAATATGCAAACTTCTATCATATTTAAAAAAACAAAGATTGGCATCGTTAACTCTTGTGTAAAGACTGTGCTCCTCCATACATGTGAGACTTGGAATGCAACAGAATAGTATGTAAATTCCCTACAACTTTTTGTTAATTTATGTCTTCAAAGTTTTCTAGCCTTACGCCATCTGCAATCACATCGAAATATTAAACCGCAAATGGCATTGGATTGGTCACATACTTCGGAGGCCTCCAAATGACTTAGTGAAAGTCGCCATTGTCATTGAGAGCAGACGAGACCGTCGCACACCTGGCAATAGGAACCACATGAAATTATACACAGCCGAAAGAGTTATTGTGTGTTTTGAAACAAAGCCTGGTATCAAACGATGAGAAGAGTCTATCGATTTGCAGAAAGATAGAATAAATCACTTTCACCATCGACTCATATTTGCATTTGGTAGAGATTGATTTAAAGTAGAACGACGTTTATAAAAAAAGCAAGCCAGCGAAAACATTTTTGTATCACAAATATTAATACTAACACTCATATGTGTACTACTTAACTAGAACTTTCGTACTCACACAAACAGACAGCAGAGCATATAAATCGAGACGCAGGTAATACTTGCAATAATGTTTACATAAATTCTAGAACAACTTAACAAGTTATTACCGTTAAATCTTAAGTTTGTGCTCTTTTCTCTTATTTTTATAACGGCAAAATTACTACAGGCAAAAACATGTACTTGAACACACACAGTAATACCTGTATACAAACACATATTCTCCCATACAACGAAGTGATGATAACCTGCAACAAACGATTTTTGGATTCTACGTTTTTCCTTATACAATTTTATTAAAAGAAATTTATCATCTTAACTCAGTAGTTGCACACAGATATCGTTCCTATTATTATATCAAATATAAAATTGGTTTAGAAAAGACAGGAGTAGGAATAAGGAAAAATAGGTACACAGATATTGTGTGTGCAGAAGTTAGAATGTGGCAATAAAGGCACGCGTTAAGAAGCAAAGTGTGGTTGTAATAGAAAAGTAGAAAATAAAAATCCTAGCACTAGATTGTTGTAATCTTTCATCAACTTTGTAGTTAAGTTACTTGAGTATATTGCGAAAAAAAATATTGCAATAGATGCAATCTTAAGATTTAACTGTAGCAACTTCTAAAGAATCTTATTTGTAGATGTTATCGTTATTGTTATTATTGCAAAAGGAGATGTGTAAGGGAAAAGGAAATATACACAGTTAGAACTGAAAGCTCATTCATAATTTAAAAGAAAAAAATTTAAAACTTATACAAAATGCTTGAATGATCATTTGCTGTTACATTTGGAATTGAAAAAGAAATTCAGTTTTTAAATTTTAATATTAAAATGAAATTTCGCAAAAATATAAATAAGTGTTTGATTTTTTAGAATTGAAATTAAATTGAGCTGCAAAAGTTGAAGCGTATAAACTAGACTAAATAAGCTCATTATATTAAACCAATTTATTAAGTACTTTCTCGTTGTTAACACAGTAATTCGCATATGCCCGTTGCTTAGTTCGCTAGAGCACCAAAATAAAAAAAATCAATAGAAACAAAAGGGACTTTAGTTCAAACAAGTAAAAATCTTTTGTTAACTCTCTATTAAATAATACGGAAGTGACCCTGCAGCTAAAATCGTTACTAGTAAGGTTTTGGACTAGTTTGTTACCAGTTGTTTGGCGTAGAAAAATGATTAAGTTGATAAAATTTCGACTGCAAAGCTTTTTTATTGTAGAAAACAACAGCAACACTACAAAGGTTGGTTAGAAAAATTGATACTCGTGTAAGATGTATGACTTACAAGTTTAAACGTGTCTGTAGCAGCCTCAGTTCGAATCTCAGCTCAGCTACAAACAATTTTTTACTTGAACTTTTTGTACTAGTTATTCGTTAACTAGGAGAAAAATTTCAAAAATAGTAGAGTTATGGGCTGATTTCTGTCTAGCTTAATGGCTAAAGGTTGGCCTGTGATGAATATCCATATGATATATCGGGTGATTTTTTAGCTATTATCTTTTTGGCAACACTGGTTTAAACATCTGACGCACGTTTCGTGTTTTGTTTCACTGTCAAACATCTTCAGTTTGGTCTATAATTTAACCATGAATCGTCTTACAAACGAACAACGCTTGCAAATTATTGAATTTTATTATCAAAATGCGATCCACTTTTTTATCGAAAATTTGTGTTCAGCGACGAAGCTCATTTTTGGCTCAATGGGTACGTTAATAAGCAGAATTAACGATTTTGGAGTGAAGATCAGCCAGAAGCATTGCAAGAGCTACCAATGCATCAAGAAAAAGTCACAGTTTGGTGCAGTTTATGGGCTGGTGGCATCATTGGACCGAACTTCTTCAAAGATTATGAGAATCGTTACGTAACTGTGAAGGGTGAGCGCTACCGTGAGATGAAATCCAACTTTTTTTTTGCCCAAAATGCAAGAGCTTGCCTTGCATGACAAGTGGTTTCAACAAGACGGTGCCACATGCCACACATCACGCTTAACAATGGACTTATTGAGAGGCGAGTTCGGTGAACATTTTATTTCACGTTCTGGACCGGTCAATTGGCCGCCTAGATCGTGCGATTTAACGCCTTTAGACTAATTTTTGTGGGGCTATGTTTAAGCTCATGTCTATACACAAATGCCCGCTTCAATTCCCGTATTGGAAGACAACATTGAAGCATTTATTCATGAGATACCTGCCGAAATGTTGGATAGAGTATGCCAAAATTGGACTAAGCGGATGGACCATTTGAGGCGCAGTCGCGGTCAACATTTGCATGAAATAATCTTCAAACATTAATGTATATGCACCGTACTATCGATTCAATTAAAGATTTCATGAATTTTTCTGAATTTTATGTGTTTTTTTTTTTAACTTTCCTATAGTTCTTAAAAAATCAGCCAATATTATGGAGTGGAAAATAAAGCCGAGAATAGACAGCTCATATAATAGAATTGCCTATACACATGTGGAAATTGTTCTTTCATGGAGGCGTTAATAAATGTTTTGATTCTACATGGCGTACAAACTATTGAGTCGATTTTTATATTTTTCAGCACTCAGCAGCATTTTTAAATAAAAAAATATACTTTTCAAAAATCTTACGACAAGCTGATTTAGTTGTGTAGAATGTTTGTTTCTATTGTATACTGTACACACTTAGTCTGAGTTCATACGGCTCTTTTCTTATTGAAAAGATTCTTCCTTTTTCTTCTTTGAACATGAATTGGCGTTCAAATTATTCATGTCATGTTTACGCCATGTTTTTTATTTTGTATAGTCGTGCGTTTGCATGTGTGCTTTTTTGATATTGAAAACAATAACAAAATTAAACAACGAATGAAAAAGCAAAACGTAACGACTGTACAGGCATTTGTGTACTCGTTTATTTTCCCCTCGCCCCTCTCGCTTATAAAGTAGCAATCTTTTCAATAATAAGAGAGCCGTATGAACACAGACTTAGTCACATTAAATTTAAATTACTTGTTAGTCTCTTAGAAGTGGAACTACCCATTAGGAATGGGGAAAAAATATCGATATATCAAAATATCGATATTTAAAAAAAAACATAATAAATATATATCGCCGATATTTAAAATACCGATACATCGATATTGAAATACAACTATCGAATTCGATATTTTTAAATGTCAGTCTTCACTAAAAACTCAAAATTTAAGTCGTTTTTCAAACAGTATATTTTTTAAGAGTTGGCATCACTGCATCGTATCATATTTTTTTAAACAAATATGAAGATCTTAAATGATTTATAAGAAGCAGTGCCGGATACAAGAAGCAGATTGACAGGAGAGCACATAAAACAGAGAGTGCTCCTGATGTCCATATCTCATGATTACTGGTTTAACTAAAACAATCAAAAACATTTTTAGTTCAAGTTGGTACTTTTGGGGTGCAATTAAAATTTTAAGGTAAGTTGGTACCTCCATGTTTACTTCGTAATTTACTTTTTTTTTTAGATTTCATATGGTT
The DNA here is from genome assembly GCA_963931875.1 of Pollenia griseotomentosa. Lineage (NCBI taxonomy): Eukaryota > Metazoa > Arthropoda > Insecta > Diptera > Polleniidae > Pollenia > Pollenia griseotomentosa. The sequence continues at coordinate 129,150,509 of OZ007560.1, forward strand.
TTTTTGTATTCTTGCCTTTTGGTTTTTGTTATAATTGAATTTTTTGTTTTGATTGAATTTTTTGTTCATATTAATTTTTTGAAATAAAATGAATTAATAAAAAGTACCAATGTCATTACATATAATATGTTTGTAAAAAGGTATATTAAATTTTTAAACTTGGTAATAGTTTCAGCAAAATACGTTCGATATATCGATTAGTCGATATTTTTGAAATAATAAATATCGATACTCTTAAAAAATATCGATTCGATATATATCGATAAATTTTTTCAATTTGCCCATCCCTACTACCCATATATCCTTTATATCTTCTTTGCCAAGAGCACTTTTGTTTCATTCACTGTGTACCAGTTTTTTTTTGTCTACTTGCCTTTTTAAAGATTTGCCACATTTTTTTTCTTTATTACCTTGCAATCAAATACGAAAGGGAATGTAATTTTACTTTTTTTACTATTTTAAGACATTTGTAATAAAATCTTATAAAAAAAATCTTGAAAATTTCCACACTCTTATAAAATAATATAAAATATAAAGTAGTTGAAAATAAATAATCTTGCAAAAAAAACATAAAATAATTTGCTGTTTGTTATTTTTTTTTTCATGAAAATCTACTTTTAGAAATCTGATGGATTTTAACATGATTCAGAATGAAGAATATTAAAATAATTGGATGAAGATAAAGTTAAACTATTTTTACAACAATAACACTCCTATCTATCTCGTCATATGGGCAATTCCAGCGAAAAGCCCAATTTTGTGTAACGAAATGCCAGAAGTAATTTAAATAGGTACTTTTTTATATTTTTGTGTTAAGCGCAACTAGCTCTACATCTAGTAACAAACAGGATAATAACATGGTCCTAAAATACAAGCTTATTTGCTTTCTGGCGTTACATTAATAGAAGTACACTTTTCGCTGAAAATGCCCATATTTACCTTTAAACGAGCAAAGATTTTTAAATTTGATAACTTGAAAAATAAATCTATATAAGTCCAAAGCTTACGAAAATAGGTTTTAACTTAAAGTCATGCTCAAGTACTTAAGACAATTCAAAATGGGATAACTTTCGAAAACCAATTTGCGTGCATACGCATGTGTTTGTAAAAGTTTGTTGTATAGAAACAACAACAACGCTACAAGAAAAAACTTTTGATTATTTTAATGTTAAAAGAGTAAAATTAGAAGCAATAATTCCCATTTTCTATTTATTAAAATTATTACATTTTAATTATATAACATCAAATTTTCAAAGTAGAATAACTACGAAGACCATATTGGGCCATAATTTAGAATTCTTCTGTAAGCACAGGGCGGTATGCAACAAAAATGAAATAAACATGTGTAAAGGGTAAGTAAATGATAATATTCTCTCTGATTCTGTGGGATAAGTGTTTAGGTTAGAATTAATATAATCTCACTCTTGGGTTATATCAAGTACGAATAGAGATTAAACCATCTTAGAAGTTCCTGAATCAGAATTAAGATTAAATCAACTTTATAATACTTGAATGGGATTTGGATTTTGAGATTTTTAAGAAATTGTTTTTGTTTTAAATATAATTTTCTATGCGAACGCTAACGTGTGACATCGTGGGATTGGCTGTTAGCTTTATACAAATCAATCTTATTTTCGGATTATTTCAAGTACGAATTTGGGATAACATATGGATAAGTTAAGTTTTTCGCACTTGAATATCCGTACTTGAATCAAGAATTCTGTACTTGATTAAGGAAATTCGTTCTTACCGTACTATTGACACCGCTTCGGCTTGATTTAAGTACGGATGGATTAATTTGTTTTTTCAGTGTAAGTGTGCTAATTTAATAAGTTTTGTTATATTTCCAAGATTTTTTAAACAAGTTAGAGTGTGTTCGCACTAACCGCGAAAATAACGTAAGCGACATAATTTTCAATTTTGGTTTTTTTTAATAAATGACTTTATTGGCAACACTTGCATCATCTCCAAAAATGTCATGGTCATATAAGGTACAGTTACGATTTTATAGCAGGAACAATTTTATCGTAAGCGATAAATTTCATGCAAAATTTATATGAAAAAAAATAAAAAAAATCGCTCCAGCAAAATTTGATTTTTGGCGCTTACGTTATTTTCGCGGTTAGGAGTCGATATGTACTTTATAGGATCTAAGATGAATAATAAAAAAGTTTCACACGGAAGGACAAACTTAGTATATAAACTAGGGATGCCAAACGGGATCGATTTTAACAAATCCCGGGATTTTCGGGATCCCGGGATTTTCCGGGATTTCGGGATTTTTCGGGATCAATTTGTTTCTTTAATATACAAATTTTTTTTAAAAAACAACAACACTTAATTTATTTATGTCTCAATTTTTAAAAAAGAAAACTTTACAAAACAATTATAAGAACATTTTTTTTAAATTAACTAAATTTTATTTATTTTTGAATTTTTAAAAAAGAAAAATTAACAGAACAATTCTTTTACAACTTTTTCTTATAAACAAAACTTAAAATATATATATTTTTTTATTTATAAAAAAGAAAACTTAACAAAACAATTCATTTTATATACAAATTTTTATGTCGTTTTTTCTTAATTTTTTGTGCGACGATAAAAATTTTACGCTTACTACGTTTAAAACAAAATATTATTTAAGATACATGTTAAAAAAAAATTTTTTTATTTTTTTTATTGCATTACTGAAGCGAAATAAAAATGTGAATTTGGAAAAGTTGAAAAAAATCACATTTTTTTCAACTTTAAAGTCCTGTAGCTCAGTAAATCTTTATCCGACCCACACGGGGAGAGATATCTATTCAAAATGTTAAATCTTGTACAATTCAGTTAAACTGTTCTCGAGATTTTTCGAAATACCTTAAACAACTGCTGAAAAACACGATTTTCGCGTATATCTCGAAAACGGTTCATGGGAAAAATAAATAAATGCCATATTCGTGTTCAGCAGCACCAATTTAGCTTAGACAATATCTCATTTCTGAGGTTCATTTTTTTGTGGCATAGTGTAATTGGCAGATCAGTGCTGGTTAGCTTTGCGACAGAATAGAAAACAAATGAGACATTGAGAAAACTAAATTTCTTTAATGTGCAGTTTTTCGTTGGGAAAAGGATAATCGCGTAATGAGAAAACGACCATAAAACAATGAATAATTAGAAAGTATAAAAATTCAATTAAACGAATATTTTTACATATAAAAACTTTTGATACACAAAAGTTGTTAAATTGAAAAATCCCGGGATTCATAAAAATAAATCCCGGGATTCGGGATTTGTCAGTCCCGAAAAATCCCGGGATTTCGGGATTCGGGATTTGCCGTTTGGCATCCCTAATATAAACCCTCTTCACAACTAATTGTGGTGGATTGTATAAAAATTAAGATTATTATATAAAAACATTTTATTTTATTTACAATAAGCATCGTGCGTTTTGGTTGGGCAACCCCAGTAAAGCAAAGCCTTAGGAAAAATGATGGATGCATTGCATGTCTTGTACAATTGTAAACCAACATTTCCAAAACAGCGAATACTTAACGAATGGTCTGAATGCTTTTAGTGCCGATGTTATAAATGTCTGTTCATGTATTAAGTTGTATTGAGGTTTGCTGCAAAAATAGCAATCAAAACATGGAAAAGGAGAGAAAAATAAAAAGGTGAATGTTTCCACTAAAAATCGCTTATCTAAATAAAAACACTTTCCTTATTCGGTTTCACACGTTATAAAAACTTAGGTTTTATTAAAATTTTAGAACATTAAATTTTCCACGCAAAAAAGATCTACTTTATGCTATGGCGGGTATATAATGAACAATAATAATTTTCAGAACAACTTCATTTTCTTTAAAATACATAAAATAAATAAAATATGAACTTAAAATAAACCATTTGATGACAGTGGCGCCTCGAGATGTCATAGTTCATCTAAAATAAACCCCAGGGCTGTAAACACCGTCGCCTTCAGTTTAGACGTAAGCAAAGGGAATCAACAAATAGCAATGCATATTTTTATTGTTGTCGATTAAAGGCAATGCAAAAAAATATTTTACTTTCGTTACGTATTTGACTCATTTCAGTTACCAAGTATGTATAGGTATATTTTCGTATATACATTAAATAAAAACGACTTTAACGATTCTTAATTCAAATGAAAATTTAACAAAAGTTGTAAACACAAAATTTAAAAAAAACGAACAAAAAATAAAATTAAATTATGTCCCTTTTGTAATTCACAACAGACCGATTTTTTTTAAATTGGGGACAAATGATTGAATGAACCAATGATTGTATGGATGAATGTGGCACTTGCATGAATAGCATTGATTTTATTGATGAATGTTTTATAAAAAAGAAAAATAAGCGATACAATGGTCGTAACAGCACATTAAGAAAAGCAAAGAAATATTAATCAAACACAACGAGTTACAACATTAAAACCAAAACTGATATGCAAAAGTGTTAAATAAAAAAAATTACATTTAAGTAAAAAACAGGAAAAACCACAATATAAATAATCTTTTTAAAACCCAAATTTTTTCTTACATGGAAAAAAAATTCTTAATGTAGTTTTTCTTTCTTTATCGAATGTGTATACAGTTGAATTGAAAATAAGTAAAAATACCGAAAAGGATGAAAAATTGATGAAAGAAATATATATGGATTTCCTTTTTTTATAATAGTTTGCCTGGATGTATATATTTGTAAATTACTTTTGCCACTTCTTTAGTTTGCTAAAGAAGGATTCACTTTTTTACACCAAAGAGTAGAACATCATTCATCAAAACTTTTTTGTTGAGTAGATTAGGAGAAAAAAAAGCATAGAAGAACTAAGAATATGCTACCAAACATCATCAAAATAATCTGGTTCACATCATCATCATATATTTCATACATTAATGATAATACAAGTACACACGTAGACATTCAGTACCCAGTTCGCATTTTCTTTCGATAATAAGATAAATAGTTACCCCTTAAACAAAAATTAATCGCTTATGCTCTGGAATCCTTATCGATGTAGTGAACATCGTCCTCGAAAAAGTGTGCAACTAACAAACGTCTAACTTCATATACAGTATCGGCCAAAACCTGAGCACCCCCTCAGTACATTTTTTTTAAATAATAATTTTTTTAAGAAAACAAAATTATTAACTTTTTTTTTTATTTATTTATATCTTTATTATTAATAAACACAAACTTAAGGAATTCAGAATTTAATAAAAAAAAAGGTAAAATTCAAAAAATATTTTAAGTCGCAAATATGAGCGGACTAAACTAAAGCACCCTCATTTTAAAGTACAAAAAAAAAATATTGAAATCAATAATTCGTTGCGAATCCTTTATTCTGGATGACACACGCACATCTTTTAGGCATAGAGGATATTAAATAAATTGATGGAATTATGGATGCTGTAGGATCATTTTGGATTGTCCTTTTAATTATGGAGTCTTCTTGCCGCGAAGTTTCACGTGGCCTTCCTCCAGAATGAGTATGAGATGTGCCACCAGTCTGCAAAAAAGTTTTAATTAGCCAAGAATCGAGAACTTGTGGGAGATCGTTAACTTAGAAATCAACCGAGAAAATTGGAGAATCAAAGAAAATGTATTTGAAGCCGCAAAAATAGCCTGGGAAACAATATCCCCTGATATAATTAATAATTTAATATCCTCTATGCCTAAAAGATGTGCGTGTGTCATCCAGAAGAAAGGGTTCGCAACGAATTATTGATATCAATATTTTTTTCTGTACTTTAAAATGAGGGTGCTTTAGTTTAGTCCGCTCATATTTGCGACTTTAAATATTTTTGGAGTTTTAACTTTTTTTTATTAAATTCTGAATTTCTTAAGTTTGTGATTTTCAATAATAAAAATATAAATAAATAAAAAAAATAAAAGAGAATTTAATAATTTTGTTTTCTTAAAAAAATTGTTACTTAAAAAAAATGTACTGAGGGGGTGCTTAGGTTTTGGCCGATACTGTAGTTATTCCCCCTTATCGTGCGACTGTTTGGTAATAGATTAAATTTGAATATGGAATTGAAAAAACTTAAAGATCGAATGTTGAATCAAAATTTACAATTACAAATTATTTTTAAAATTGCATAGAACATTTTTTACGATTATCATATTTATTGCGAAGGCAATCTCCTTAACTAATTTTCTTGTAAATTAGTAGCAGTTTTTTAACCCTTATGTTAGCACCAAGGTACCCGGGTACCTTTGACGTTTTCAACCAAAATTTGTTCATAGAAATTAATAATCATTATGTCTCAAAACTTCTTGAGAGCACCTAACTTTAAGTATTTTTTGAAGCCGAACAGTTGAAATAATTTTTTATTCTTAACACCCTTAAATGTACACCAAGGTACCCGGGAGCCTGTACGTATTTTATATGGGAATGTGGAAAATGGTAGTATATATTTTAAGTTTATAGTAGCCCTGCATAAACTAACAATAGTCTTCATTTATAAAATTAACAATTAACATATAGATAATCATTCAAAGCAAATTTGGATCAACTTAAAACAGAAGTAAGGAAGAACATGTAAATCAATTAAAGTAGTTAATCAGTCAAAAGCAAATTTCGATCTACCAAAGGTTAAATATAATTTGGCTTAATTAGCAAGGTGGCCTCAGTATGACAACAATACAACAACAACAGCAAAGCAATGACATTCAGCTGTTTTTTTAAACCACCTTGCAAAAAATAAACTTTTTTATGTTATTTTTTTATATTTAGTAGTGCTACCATACTTTTATCTTAATTAAATAAGACTTTTCAAATGAAACTCAAAAAATCAATCTGTATTTAAATACGATTTAAGTTTATATCAAAATTAACTAAATATAGACTTAAATACTTTCCTGAAAATTGGGCATTAAGAGACAAACCCCTCTAAAGACATTGAGTGGTTGCAATTGAAACATGTAAGGGTAACCTGTCCGTCAAGAATGAAAAATTATCAATAAATTTTAATTAATTTCATGTTGTGAAATTCTTTCTTCATAAAAATAATTAAATGAAAATTAAATTTATCCGAATAAAATATGAAAATTTAGATTAAAAACCATAAACAGCTCAATAAAACAACCACAATACTAATTACACTGTGCTAGAAATTGACACTTTTTTTAGACAAGCTGAGCACTTGTCCTTTTAAACGAATTCGGGTACGTTGAATCCAATGGTGCTAGTCGTTTTGTTAGGTTAGCTCTTGTTTTCGAGATATACCGTTATTTCGAAAATGGAGGAGGTTGCACAACATATGTTCGAGTGACTCAAAATCGCTGATACTCCAAAATGAAAGACATTCGAGAATATATGTATAATTCTTGCTGCATTTTGCTGGTGATAATGTTCAAAGAGGTCATTTTTAAGCAGGTTGACCGCACCAAAAGGTCAAAGTAACATCGAAGTAAGTTATGAAGTGTTTGTTGCCAAGTCCATTAATATTTTTCAGCGTTTTAACTAGACATTTGGTGCAAAATGTTTGTATTCTACGTATTTTCCAAATAGGTTCCCGTGTACCTTGCCGCCCATTAACAACTGTTTTTTTTTGCCGCACACATAAGGGCTGGTAGCGAGCTTGTCTGTCAGCGCCGAGGTTGCGGGTTCGATTCCCGCCAGAGACTCTGGTTTCTTTCCTGCTGACAAGCATAGAGCTTCGCGGGATTAGCTTATAGGAAATTAAAAAAAAAAATTTTTTCAATTTTACCGCCAACATTCCTAAGCTCATAAGCTCTTTTAACACTTTAACCCAAGCAACTATCAACTGATTTTGGTCTCTTGAGGCCCTATGTTATTGTCTGATCGTGTATTGGTAGAGAAGAATGTGCAAAATATAACAATCTTTTCACTTTAGTTCCATTAATTTCACAGTTCTAGACTGAATTTGTTTGCCCACAAACCCCACTTACCAAATATAGTGGGGCTACCTTGGCAATTGAGAATGTGATGTGCGTTATGAGTGGAAAATACAGCAGTAACAAAAATTATATATTTTTTTATCGATTCCCGTTTAAAACCCATATTTCCGATTTGCACTTTTGTAATATGGGCATTTCCTGGGGTCACGAACGTACGTTCGTACGCTTTGGTATGCAAAAAATATAGAAAACAATACTTTTTCTAAAATTTCTTTTGCGATTCGATAGCATTTGGGTAGCTCTATGTTTAGTGCAAAAGATGGGTTTCATCGAGTTTAAGTTTTCATAATAATAGTTATTAACATGTGGTCACGAACGTACGCAAAATAGAAGTCAACTTTGGATGACAGTAGTTAAATGTGAAAATCTGCGTAATGGAACGGAATATTCAAAAGTGGTTAATTTATTTTGAAACTGTATTAATGTAGGTCTCCATCCAGCATTTACAAAATAAAATATCTCTCTTGGTTTTTGTTTAATTGGCTTATGTACCGGTCGCGAACGTACGATTTTTCCATATGTTTTTCTATTATTATCACCATGCATTTTCCCATAAATATCCTGAAATTTCCTTAACAAAAAAACTTAATACTCCTTTTACAAATGATTGTAATGGAGAGATTATGAAGAAAGAGTGTAAACATAACTTATTTTTGCATTTAAAATAAGTATATAAAAATGTCTGTAGAAGTAGAAAATATAAGAAAATATAAAATTTTCCAGTGTCCAGCGCAATTTCCTCAAGTGAAACAGCTGAGACATGCTATGAAACCATTCTTTTATAACAACATAGACTTTTTTTATAATAATAAACAATAAAAGACAAAGATTATCAACATTTTATTTTTTCATCGTGGTAGACCATTCTGGGGAAATGCCCATATATAAGTAGATTTTATTTTTTTGAGGAAATAAAACAAATTTTATCTTACAGTACACGAAAAAAAAGTTTTTTTTTCTAAAGTAATCAATTTCGAATTTATTAAAATTTTATTAATTAAAAATTTTATATTCCCAAAAATTAATTTGATAATAAATAATTCAAGTGCACGGCATAAAAAGCTAAACTGGCCACTTTGATTTTCTTGCGAAAACAATAAAGCAATTTGTTTTTTCTTAACCTACTAACAACTACAATTAATGTTGGGAGTATTTCAACTTATTGTGGTGGGGAATGTCAGAAAAGATAAACACAATGTTTAATGTTGGTATTTTGTTTAAGCTTTGATATCGCTGCAAATAAGACTTTCTGAGTGTTTGCAATTCGCATTCACTCTTAAGTTTTGTTTGCTTATATTTTTGGCTTTTTTTTTGGAGAATGTTTCCTGATGATCTGGCCTAAGCAACCAGTGGAATGCGCATAGAAACTAGCTTATCCCCCAACAATAAATTTCAGAATTTTTATCAAGAATAAAAATTTGGAATTAAGCACGACAAACTAAATCTTTTAGCTAAAAATTTTGTATTCCCAAAAACTACTTTGATAATAACCAATTTAGTTTCTTAAAACAAGAAAATCCATAACAATTTTTTTATATTAACTTATTTCGTTTGTATTTAGTAAAATTTTCTTATTGGAGAAACTTTTTGCTTAATCATGCAAATTTTCTTGGTTATCTTATATTTTTTTAATAATGTCATAGCGAATTTTTTTTTCGCTGTTAAACCCTTTAAATATTTACCATGTATGCTTTAATTTTTAACATCAAAACCTTCCCGCGATCAAACCTTGACAAAATCACTCACTTGTGCATAAAATCAACATAACCGAGATTTAACACGATTTATCTAAAGTTATAAAGAAAAAAGCCAACTTCATTCATCTGAAGCTTGTGTGTTTTCTGCAAAAAAAAAAAAATTTCTAAATCCATCTACGTCAAAGTTAAAGTATAAAAGTAAAAAAAAATCTTACACTCAAATTTAAAGCATGTAAATCCTTAAAAAAAATTATATGAAATATGCATGTGAGAGCATGCATGAACTGATGGTTTCCGGCAAAGCCTTTAAAAAAATCATAATGGTTTTAATGCCTTCAACAAATTTTAATTTAATTTTTCATAAGTAATACTTTATGATGGGAAAGGTTAACTCTTCTCGCCAAACCATTGACCTTAAAGGAAAATTATTTTTTAGCACTCTTGATTTATTTTTTTTTTTTTTTTTTTTTTGTTGCTATTTTTCATCATTATGACCAGCTCCTTTATATATCTTCATCTAAAATTCAAAAGGCCTTAAGAGACAAAAAAATTCAAAATCGACTTTTTGCTTGATTATGATATAATAAACCAAAATATATTTAATAATTAAAAAAAAATTAAAAACCCGACTGCAGAAAAGGCATTTTTTAAAGCACTAAAAAGGCCGAAACAGAATTGTGAAATTTAGATTACTTTAAATTATAAACAAAGTTTACACAACTTTGGTTAAACAGACTACATTATGAGCTAAAAGTCAAAGTTAAATATCCGCACTGGCTGGCGGATACCATTAATTTTATTAATTTGCAATTCTGTTCCGCCTGCATATTACAATACGGGTATTTTACTTTGGCTTTCAGCTTAAGCCATAGTACCCCCGGGGGTTTGTACTTATCATCTTAAGGATATTTCCTAACACCTTTTGGTGTTACATCCTCCGGGGAAATCCGGTGCAGGCAATACACGAAATTTGGCAAAAATCCAAAATTGATAAATCTCAGAAGATCTTTACGATCTTTTGCGACCGCGGCTAACCAGCGATCCTTTTTATCTGCACGCGAGTCAGTAGCCCCTGATGCCTATTGATTGAGGCCTCAGTTAGAGTGTTTCTTGCGGGAAATCCTTTCTGCCTTTCAGAAAGATTGTCCTTGCGGAAATTTCATCTTTTCACTGAAGAGATGCTGTCGGGGATAAAATTATGGTTTTGGTTTACTACCCAAATTCGCGAGGATCATTAACCTAAAAATAGCACTTAAGGGCGGATTTTTAAGAGTTCGGCCTGAGGGAGGATTATCCCTCGGTGGTGTTGCTACTCAACAGATGCTGCAAGCATTTTTTCAAAAGCTGCTGAGGTTCTAGCTCTTAAGCTAGTGGTGAGTGTTTAATCTCGCATTATGCACTCAAATTGCAACCAGTGTGTGGTTAGCGCATTCTTTGTCAGCCATTGGTCCACCATGCAATAGGCCCTAGGGCAGGTATCCATGTAAATCTTTACCACAGCTCATAATATAGTTCGCTAAACCGAAGTACTGATTAGTTTTTTAAAGTGTATTTTAATTTTTTTTTTCAGTCGGGTTTTTGATTTATTTTAATTATTTATTTTGTTTGAGACTTTTAAGTGCCAGCTATCAAAGATTTTTTAAGCCAATTTATTATTCCTAATTTAGTATAAGAATGTCACATATATCTTTGTTATCTCCTTTTAACTTCCTTTAACTATATTGTGACATAAATCAAAAGGTTATGTTAATCATTTTGACCGTTTTTATATTTCAAGAATAAATCCGCCATTCGTTTGAAATCATTTCAGCTGTTTGGAAGTTACGAGGTAATAGAAAAATTTACGTTCAAATAAAATTTGCGGGAAATACATTACCTTAACATGACAGTCGGGATCTAGATTTTAAGTCTTTTGGCTCTTACGGCCATTTTGTATTTTAAGTGACGATGTGTAAATTTAATATCTAATCTATATTTATGGTCGATTCTTTTTTAACTTCATAGATACATAAATAAGTATGTATGAATGAATATGGTTGTAATGTGATAAAAAAAAAATATTATTTATCAGCATAAAATGACTTGTATTTCTGCCATTACGCTAGAGGAGAAACGAGTAATGGAAGTTTTCGGTAATGGAAAATAGAAAAAATTGTCTGGCATTTATTTGTTTTTTTTTTCAGGAAAAATGATTTTTAAAATGTTTTTTATATGCAGAGTTCTAAAATAGCAAATTTTGAGCAAGTGAAAGTTAATATATTTTAGGTTTTAATAATTTTATTAAATGAAATGGAACAATTTTTATTTCTTACCGAAGTGTATAAGTAAAGGAAGGAAAATCAAACAAAATTATGTTGCTAAAAAAGTAAGTGTTCATAGGTGTAGCACATGACCGGATACATTAAAGATTTATTAATCAAGAAAAGGGCCCAATACTGAAATAAATCCGTAAAAGGGTAATTTTTTTTTTACATTTTATGGAAATCCAAAAAGCCACCGATCAAGGTCACGAAAGTTTATTTTGGCAGTTAGCAAATCTCTGTGTAAGATATGGAAGTTAGCGATTTTTAGAAGGTGAAATTCAAGCAAAAAGTAATAGAAGACTTACTTTCGCAAGCAGGATCAAGACGGTTACTGGTCTCAATGGGCGAAATAAATTGGAAGCAAGTATCCAAAATGGGCTAGATTCAATTGTACAGAGTGTGAGAAATGCATCGTTGCTTTATGCTACACGAATTATTTCAATCGTTTTCACTCGTCATAACAGACTGATATACAATAAGTCAGAGTGATAAATAAGGCTATGCCAAGTTTAATATACCCCTCACTTTGGTGCAATAGGAACAGAAAGTTATGTAAATACCGTTGTTAACAAGATAAAAATAAATCTATTTTGGGCCAAGCACACTTCCCTAATGCCGCCCACATCTTCTCGAATGTTGTGTACCTAATTTGAATTTGTGTATGTGTTATGTGTAAAAAGTGTAAGCAAAATAAAAAAAAATAAAAAAACAAGATTTACAGAAAAACAGAAAAACAGATAAACAGATGGACAGACGGACATCGTTAAACCAACTGTGCTGTACATAGAAAAAAATATTAGTAGTTTTTTTAAGCAATTAAAAAATTGTTTAAAAAGTATTTAAATTTAACCAATGTGATAGTTGAATCAATTATTTTTTTTTGTTGAAAGAAAATTTAAAAATATAATTTTGATTTAATTAACATTTTAGTTGTTTTGAAATAAATTTTTAAGAAAAATTATGATTTTTAGTTGAACTGTTAATTTTAATTTCGATATTTTTTTTTTTTTGGTTAGGCTTGACTTCATTAAATTTAATTTTCATAAAATTATTTTTATTGAAGGAAGGAATTTTTATAACATGAAATTTATTTATTAAAATTCATTGATAATTTTCTTGGCTGAGATGGGGCCTGAACCTGCGCTGAATTTACATGTTTCAAGAATTACCACATTCTTTCATCAGAATTCTTTGATTAATTAATTTTTAATTGAAATATTTATTAAATAACAGAAAAATTTTTCGTTTAAAATAAAATTATTTATACTTGTGGAATTGTTGCTGGAAATTGTCAAAATCAATCATCATCTCATTGTTTGAAACGGCAAAGTTTTTTTTTTATCATTTTTTTAATTAAAATTAAAAATATCATTTATTGAAAATATATTCACAATTTAAAATTTTTACAATTTCTAGTAATCTATATAATCATTTTGGTAATATGTATGTGCAAAATCAACAGAAAATTTTTAATTTTTCTGTGTACATGTTTGTAACAAAACTCAAAAAAAAGTCTAAACAAAATAAATTGATATTTTCGGTAATGGATAATATAAAAACAACAACAAGGGATTTTATGGAAAATATTATAGGCAGTCGTGGTTTTTTCCTTATATCTCAGCCATTTATGGACCAATCTGGCTGAATTTCATAGCAAACAATTCCGGACTAAATGTGACATAAATGTTTAACAACCTAGCCCCCAACATATCTGGGGTCTTATAAAAACCCATTTCAACGGTCAGACGGACATTGTTAAATCAACTTCGCTGCTTATTAGGGCCCAGAGTATATATAAACTTTATAGGATCTAACAATTGTTTGTAGAAATAACAAACGGAATGACAAACTTTATATACCCTTTTCACCTGTGGTGAAGGGTATAATAAATATGATATGCCTCCGATTTTTACATTAAGTTTTTTTAACAACTTTGTTTCTTTAATTTATCACTGTAGCTTGTTGTTGCCTGTAAACTAGACTCCGTTTACAAAAAATTGTTCTTGTTAAATTAAAAATTTTGAAATTTAAAAAAATACGTAACTTTTATGCTTATAAATTAAAAGTGTGTTATTTAAAGGTGTTGAGGTATAACTATTATTATAGAGGGTTTACTTTATATATAATAAATGAATTTTATGCCTTTCGTTTATCTATTTTAAGAATTTTTCGATATCAATAAATCTAATTGAAAAAATATTTCATCACTTTCTATTAAATTGCATTTAAAACACCTTATCAATAGCACAACTAGACTATGTATGCAACCTTACAAACATGATTACACCTAAGAAATAATCTTCTTTTAACAAGCAATCGTCTCTTTCTTCCTTTTCAGCTGAAAAAAACAAACAAATATTTAAGCGGAAGAAAGGAAAACACACAAAAACTGTCATTTGTACTACTTTTGGCCTATTACCTTTTAAAATAACGATAATAAGAGAACTGCAAACACACAGAAGCAAGGACAAACGTTTCAAGTGTCCTATTATACGAGTGCAAGTAGCCCCTAGAGGAAGTTAATTCATGGCGACACAACCGCAAATTCACAACTAAACTACAAAAAAAATAAAATAATCCAAGACGAATTTGAAAATAAAGGAAAAAGCTACAAAAATATTTGACCTGGCACAAGGATAATTCTTTTCTGTGTGTAGTAAACATGTTTACATAAGGAAAAAAAAAATTAATTATATTTATTGGACATAAAAATAATAAAATAAGTATGAGCAAACATATGCTTGTAATTGTAAATGTATACACAGTATATAAATTATGTGCCTCCGTGTATGTATTTATTTGTATACCTTTAAAAAGAAACTCTAGTATTGACTTTACTTACTTAAAGGTCTCTGCATAAAATCAACTTCAAAAATAAGCCACTAAAAGTTTTGCTCCTTTGATCCCTTCTTATTGTTACCAAACTAGTTGTGCCTCTGGTCAGAGATGGGAATGATAAGCAAAAATTATCACATGGTCGACAAAAGTTAGAAGTAAGTTTTAGCTTTGGTTTAAAAAACATAGCAAACCATTTACCCTAAATTCATTAACCATAATTTAGTGGTACATACAGGGTATTTTAAGTTCAAGGTTATTGAAAGTAATAAACGTTGATTTATTATTTA
This sequence comes from Pollenia griseotomentosa, assembly GCA_963931875.1. Lineage (NCBI taxonomy): Eukaryota > Metazoa > Arthropoda > Insecta > Diptera > Polleniidae > Pollenia > Pollenia griseotomentosa. Next base: position 129,165,560 of record OZ007560.1, read on the forward strand.
ATTTTAGTCGACTGGCTAGCGACAAGACCTTCAACTCATTTAAGCCTGTTTAAACCTACCTGATTAAGGATTTAACTATATGATTTGGTTCTTAAATCTTGAAGCAATTATTTAACTTTAGTGCAGAAAGAATAATTTACTTAGGGTAAAGGTTTTGCCATTCGAACTGCGAAATTACTTCATTCGGGCACGTCAATATGGGACACATTCCTCTCGTATTACTGTATGCTGCTAATTTTGTTCTGGCTCTGTCCTTGAAAATGCAGCTTAAAATGCGCTTAGGGCAAACGAGTTGCAATTTCATGTTCTAAAGGTCATATTCTTATCAAGTTGAAGACGTTGTCAACTTTACCGATTTTAGTTGTATAGTGCAATTATTTCCTTTCTCTACAAATTCACGCCCAAACCCTTAAAAATTGCAAGTTAACGTGGTCACAGACATAACACTTCACTTTAATGTTTGACCATCTTAACACTTGTAAAGTGCAATATACTCTTGGGTGAGGTGTATATTGCACGTAGTTTTTTTCAGTTATTTTAAGTTTTCATTGTTGAAATTCTTGTGCGCTGTTGCTTAAGAGCCTTAAATATTTTTCTACTGATGCTGTTGTTCCCCATTTGTGGTATTTGTGTAGGTACAAGATATCCTTTTTATGTTTGTATGTATAAATTTCAAGTCTTAAGCTTTCTATGAATGTATGCGTTATTCTACAGACATGTGTATGTAAGTGTTTTATGTTTATTTGCGCCACGTCACCTTTAAATAATGTCTCTTGTCGCTTTTCAACACAAATCGTATGTGAAAAGTGCTTTACACATGAAGTGTTTTTGATTGAAGATGAGGGAAAAAATACAAGAAGTAGTAAGAATAAATCTACAAAAACAACAACAGAAAATAACTAATGTAAACTTCTAGATTATAATGCATACCAACCAGCTAGAAAAATAGTAAATTTACAAATTGCCCAGTGAGACCTCTACAACGCTGTTTATTAAATTGTATACAGTTGTTAACATAATTTATCTCTCACAGATATATAATAAATATATTATAATATATTTGATACTTTGCTGCCAAATTCACGATGTCGAAATAACGCTTTTTTCGAACAAATACATTTGAAAAAAAAAAAACAAATTTTTAGAATTTGTTGTTGTGTTAAATGTAGTTGTGCGAAAGAAAGAGTTCTACAATGGAACACAACTTGTACAATGTGCCCGCCCGGTGGCGTATGATTTATATGCAATAATGTTCCATTTATACATATATGTAGAGATTGTTTATGTTAATCTGTCGATAATGTATTGCAACCAAGCTTCAGTTGCCTTGCCATTTGACAACGGAACTGAAGCTTGGTTGCAATACAACAATTTATATCAGGCAAGAAACTTTTTGTAAAATGTAAACAATTAACGCAAACCAATAAATATAATAAAAAAAAGAAACTTCCGCGCATATATTTTTCGATGACCCAATAGAAAGAGTAAACGTGATATTCGTAAGTCGATACATGAGAGGCAATTCTAATCCCCTATATTTATCATAGGTACATAAAGACAATTTTTTTTGCCTTTTGGCTAGATTTTCTACGCGGGAAAGAATTCCCGGGAATCCCGGGACATTTTTTTTTAATAATTCCCGGGAAATTTTTTTCGGGAATTTTCGGGAATTTCAATTTAAATTTTTTGAAATTTTAATTTTTTAGCATCGTTTAAATAAAAAACGAGCAATAAAAATATATTCTTTACTAAAATTACTAAAAACTACCTACAAAGCGAACTATATTTCCTACGACAATAAATCAACGTAGAATACAAAAGCCTGAACAAATCTTAAAAAAAGAATTTGACGTCTATGAAGTCACGGGTAACAAGCCAACAAATTTATAATTTTTGTATGATGCGCTTCTTACTATAAAACCAACGTCTGTAGAGAACGAGAACACGTTTTCAGTAGCTGGCAATATACATATCAACAAGGATTAGAAATAGAATATCCGATGAGCTTTTAAATGCTTTAATAATACTAAAAGAATTTTTCGTAAAAGAAATTAAATTCTACCAAGTTGCTATTAATAATAACTACTAAATATTAATAAGTTTTAATTATTCGTGATCTCAAAAAACAAAAAAAAAAAAAAACTTTTGTCTTGAAATCATTTAATGAAATCATTGTTTTGTTCAAAGAATCCCGGGATTCCCGGGAACACGATATTTTTAATTCGTTTTCCGGGAACAGGAAAGGTCCGGGAAATTAGAAACCCTACTTTTGGCATATTTTTGTCTTAAAGATTTTGTGATTTATATAGTGGAGACTATAATGTCAATAGCAATATCTCCACTGTTTAAGTTTTTAATTTGTACGTGGATTCGATTCCATTTACTAGACTGGTAAGAAAAATTGTTATTTTTTAGCAATTTTATCCATTTTGTTAACCAAAATATAAATATGTAATAAACTGTCCAGAATAAGACAAAAAACATACTAATTTTAAGCTTTTGGCTTAGCAGTGGTTGCCTAAATATTTTATACTTGAAAACTTAAATCGATATCAAAAGTTCTCTGTAATCTATTTTCGGCAACTGGCAACTCAACTTAAGTTCGGTTGCTATACATAATCGACCCAAAAGTATAAATCAAATGTTCTGAGATAATTTTAAGCGTTTTTGCTGAAAATCTGTATCAGTGGTGCGGCGCGATTCACTAACTTTTAACGAACCGACAATCGTAAAATTTGTCGACATAAATATTCGCTTGCAGTAACGAAAGTGTGATTCTGTAATTTTTTTTAACGATAGTAAACAGCTGTATTTTTGTATCATCTCTGTCTACAACATGTTAACAAAAAACAAAAGGAACAAAAGAGAATAAAATGTGACAATTTCAGTTAAAAGGGAGGGACCTATGGGAAAAAATGAGTTTTGGAGAAAAACGATTTTTAAGTTAACAAGTTATTTTCTTTTCTTATCAAAGGTGTATTTTAAAGCTTAATTATGACAAAAGTAATGAAGTTAGAAAACTGTGGTTTGTTGCATTGAAAAGAGCGTATTGTCTATTTTAAGAACCACCAAAAAATTAAAAATCGATTTTTTCATCCATAGGTCCCTTTTAACTGAAATTGTCACAAATAAAAACAAATGAAATTGTTCTTAACCCCGTGTTACACATGTTTTTTCATTGAAAATGCATTGAAAACCGTCTGGCCAGACTCATGAGTAAGATGAAGGGTTAATTTGTGATTTTTATTTTTTTTTGTGAATTTTACATTTAGAATTTTGATTTTTTTCTTAATTTGCTTTTTTGTTAATTTTAAATTTAGGATTTTGTTTTTGTTCAAACATATACATATGAATCTATCTTTGTATGTATGTAAGCTATTTTAAACATAAAAAAACATTTTTTCGATTAAATAAACACAACCTAAATTATTGTCGCTAAAATAACGACAAAAAAAATTGCTGAAAGTAACAGCTGACTTTAAACGACAGCGAATATCGTTAAACATTTTACTGAATAGCATATTCGATAAATTTTCGTTATATTTATTAATTTTAAAGAAAGCATAAATATACTCGTGACATGACATGCAAATAAACAGAATTCCTAAACGACGCAGTCCTTCAAGACTAATTTTTAAAAAATGTTAAGTTTTTTGAAAATAAAATACACTTAGGCCCGTTTTCACAACTTATCAATTGCTAAAGGTACGATTTTATCGGCCGTATAAAAAGTGTTTTATTATTACAACTTTACTTTAACCTACCTACTAGGATGAACCTTAATTTACTTTATCTCACTTTAGTTTAAAGTAAAGTTTTAATAAAGGAACACTTTTTATAAGGCCGGTTAAAGCCTACTTTTAGCTATCGGTAAGTTGTGAAAACGGGCCTAATTCAATAAAGATATAGTCATTGCTTAGCTTTGTTTACACCTACCGAATACTTGAATAGCGACTTGTTTTATTTACCAATTGTTTGCTTTTGCAAAACGTTTTCTACATCAGACATAACTTCACGTCAATCGCTGCCTCAGACGAATACTTCGAATCTTTTGGCCAAATGTTATATCGAATATTGAGCTACTTCGTAAATCAAATCAGATAGATGTGGCTACTGAGATTCGAAAACGAAAATGGCAATGGATTGGTCACACACTTCGACGTCCAGATGAGAGTATCGCCAAGCATGCGTTACGTTGGAACCCGTTTCAGCAAGCAGGACGAAGTGTTGGAAGGCCTAAAATTACTTGGAGACGTTCCACCGAAGCCGAAATGAGATCTGTGGGTTTAACATGGAACGAAGCTAGAAATGTAGCCCAAAACCGAGTACGGTGGAGAACGACTATTGTTGGCGCCCTATGCTCCAATGGGAGTTAAAGGAACATATATATATATTCTTACAAATAAAGTTAAAGCTGGGATCACACGATTGCCGCAAGGCACCAATTTTCAAACTTTTTAATAACCCAATCGTGTGACTGCACAATGAAATAGCTCATGTATCAATCAAGGACAATATTGTGCTTTTTTACCACTAAAATGCAACCCTAGTTCGGTAATCGTGTGACTACTTGATATGAAACCGCGCGTCAATAAAAATAACAAATGTGTAGCAATATTTATTGTTTTATTAAACAACGCAATACGCGTCAATCTTTGCTTTTTTAATAAATTTACTTTTTTGTATTCGTTTTTCATGTCAAATAAAAAAAAAAAAATTATTTTAAAAACTGTATTTAAATATGAATTGATATTTAAATAGAATTTCTTGATATATTTGAAAATAGAATTTAACTTTGTTTAGTTTTTAGAATTTCATACAATTTTCTTAAAATATTTCAAACAAAACAATTCAACAAAAATTTGTTTAAACATACTTATGACACAATTTTTTTTTTTATTGAACAAACCAACTAGAACTTCCAAACAAATAAAAAATCTGCCACAACAGCTGTTTTCGCAGTTGGCACAATTACAAACAATCGTGTGGCTGTGCTGAGGCAATTATTGTACCCATTTCGCTTTGTACCAACTAGCGGCAATTAAATTTGTAAAAAACAGGGCAATCGTGTGATTTAAGAATATTTGATTAGTGCAATTTTATTATTGTGCGTCAATAAAGCACAATTAAAATTTTTTCATATTGGTGAATTTGCGACTATCGTGTGATCCTAGCTTAAGTAAGTCAATAAAATTTGTTTAAATTAAAGCTATAGTTTGATCAATTTACTGGTTTAACATTTTTTTTTTTTTTTTGCATTTTGTTGTCAAATATTTGTTAGGCCAGAACACACAATTAGTTAAAGTGGTTTTTGTTAATCGTTTCTTCAAATCTGCGCAATTTTCTTTAATATTAACAAATTTTGTTCAAATCAATCGAACGGGCGGGTTAGATGAAAAAATTTTTAATGCAGCGATTATTTGTGGAATGCTCTTATTTTATATGCATTTCCACGAGTTTTCAACATCTTATTTTTAATGTCTTTCAATTCTGCAACATAAACTTTTATTATTATACCTTTGTTGCACATACCATGTAGTTCCGACAATTTCGTTTGTATCATTTTGAAAGTAACTTACAACGCTCTTCCACTGCCTGACTCTTTGTAATTGTATCGTAATTGTAATTGATAAAATGCAAATCGCTGGGTCATTTGATGTTTGAGCAATATAAGAGAGTTTACTAAAAATGGCTTGAACCAAGAAAATTTTGCATGATTTTCGTACAAGCCAAGAATTACTTATTCTAAGTATATCGAGTTATTACCGCAGTAAAAGCTTAAGCGACATCATTTTCAATTTTGGTTTTTTTTAATAAATGAACACCTTCTCCTGTAAAATTTTGTTTTTGTTTTTGTCGCTTTAACTTTTTTGCGGTTATGGCTCGATATGTGTGGCTTGGTTAAAGCAAAAAATTTCTTAATTTAAGAAAATTTGACTTAATACGAACAAAATAAGTTAAAAACAAGAAATTGTATTTAGATTTTGGATTTCCTTGAAACTTCTGTTCGTGGAGTCTGCAAAAAACCGGTTTTGCAAAATTTGTGTTTAACAACGTCATTCGTATGTAAAATTGGTAAATTTTTGCTGCATTCTACTAATTCGCTTGCATAGATTTATTTTTATAGAAACTCTTTAACCAGGAGCTTAACATTAAAATCAAGGAGAGTCTTATAATTTATATAATAATATATTATTTTTATTATATGATCAATTTTTTCAAATTCTTTTTTTAAAAAAAGTAGTGCAATAGGAATAATTGTTTAGCCAACTGTTGGCAAAAAAAAAATATATATATTAACAAAGAAAAATTCTACCTATTCAAGTTTATAGACTCTTGCTGTTTACGCCAAACAACTTATACATGCATATGTCTGAATATTTGTGCATGTGTGTCCTCACAATAACCATGTAACAGTTGCCATATTGGTAACGGCATTTCCTATAACCCTTGTAAATAGCAAATGTTTGTAGGAATGTGTGTCGCTTATATATAAACAGCGTATAATCATGGTTTCGTGTAACCGGCAGTTAACAGCAGCTGCTCTTCGATAATGTCGTTCAGTAGGACTTTAAAAACGATGTGTTTCTTTTTTTTATTAACAAGAGAACAATTTCCTCATACAGTTTATGGAGCCATGTATTTATGGATTTTTACACGTTAAGATTAATAATGGCACCAAGGCCATGATAGGGTCAAGTTTCATTGACACACACTGAAAGTTATAAGTAGATATTGGGCTAAGAGAAAAGTCACAGTTGAAAAGAGAAGTTTCAAAGAAATTTTGAAGTGAAGATGAATTTAAATGTGTTAACACTTAGGTTTTTAAAGTTAATATTAATTTAAAGGTTTAAAGTAGGGTTTCTAATTTCTCGGACTTTTTCTATTCCCGGGAAACGAAACAAAAAACAGAAGAGACGACAACCGGCTTTGAACTTCGCTTTTCATAAGGACCCAGAATATATATACTTTAAAGGGTGTAGGACCTTCGGTGAAGGGTATAAAAAATAAACTTAATTATAAAAAATAGTAATTTTTGGGATTTCAGTATTTTGGTCATTACTCTACTATTTCTTTACCGATTTGACAGACTTATATACCGACGTGTTAAAAAAAGAAATTTCCCATTACTTGTGGTTATAAAACTTGGACTCGGGTAGATCTATGGTTCCCGAAAATGGGTATTTTTTCAAAAAAAAATAAATAATATTTTGGTCATAACTTTTTCGTATCTGAACCGATTTTTCCGAGTTTTTAATAAAATTATTATCTACTAAAAATTTCCGATATATAAGGCGTAACCATAGGTCATATTAGAGTCAAAAAATTCAGGCTATTATACAATTTTTGATATTTTTGATTGATTATCAATAGTATTAAATGGGAATGTAGCACATTTAAGCGAAACCTTGTTAATTAAATTTTTGAATCCCAAGAAAAACTTTGATAACTAATATGCATGTGGCAGTGTAAATAAAACTGAACTGGCAAAATAAAATAAAGTAATTTGTTTTTATTTTTGTTTTTTCTTTTCCCACTTACAACTACATTTAGAGTTGACAAAAAATCAACCAATTGTAGCCGGGACTGTAAGAAAAGATTAACTCACTGTTTATTTTTGCTGTTTTTGTTTATGCTTTGATATTGTTACAAGTAAAACTGTGGCTTATAATTCTTATTCGCTTAACAGTTTTATTTGTATAATAGTATCTTTAGTTTTTCTAAAGTTTCCTGACAATCTGGCCTAAGCAACCAGTGAAATGCGCATAGGAATAGCTTATCCCTTCAACAATAAATTTCAGTTTATCAATAGTATGAAATGGAAATGTAGCACATTTAAACGAAACCTTGTTAAAAATAGAAATGTTTTGTGTACGACAACAATATATTGTTACTATAAACATAGAGCAGTTACCGTAACCATGCCCAACCATATTTTTGCTCTGCGTGATCTTATATCCTTAAGTTTGACACTATCGATACGCCTACGCGTTTATATACTTTTTAATTTTTTTGCGGTATTAAATGAAAAAATTTGTAAATTTTAAATTTACTATCGATAAAAAGAAATGCCAAATATTAATTTTCGGCAAAAAGTTTTTTTTTCCTAGCTTTGTATTGTTCTCGAATTGCGCATCTAAAATTGCCCTACTAGATCCAAAACAATTTTGCCAATGCCTTAGCACACATGTCAAAAAATTTTAAATGTACTGCTTTAAAAATTATTTTTCCTCTCCACATAATCTGATTATTATTTTGTCACAATTCTTACATTTAAAGTTTTTTGTTTTTTGCTTTCAATAATACAATATCCGAAGAAAAATTAATCCCTGGAAATATTATGCACTTTCTTTTATTACTTTTGCAAGTACGTACTTGCCACTCAAATTTGCTTTAAGAAAAACTGTCTCTTTCCGTTTACTTAACCATTTCTATTTTATTGTTATGTTTATCATTTATTTTCTATGAATTCTAAAAAATTGTTCTTCTGCCTTATTTTTAATGATAATTCTTTTTGTGTGCGCCTAAAGTACTTGTTATCTCTAAAGTCATTTGCTTTGATGCAGAAAAAAGAGGTCACTTTTGCCAGAATATTTTTATTATACAATACTTGTGATTTGTTTTTTTTTTTTATTATTCTGTTTTCTTTCTTTCCAAGCTACGAAAAGGATCTGCAGCACGCTGTTTAGTTCGTTTAGTGTTAAAACGACAATCTACGTTTATTATAAAAAAAAGAATTAAAAAACTTTTTTCTATTGTGGGTGGCTTTACAAAAACTACTAACGAAAAAAAATATTTAATAATAATGGTTGCACCCAAGGTACGGAAAGATGCGTTGTATATTGTCCTTTAAAAATAGGCTAAAAAGAAGTAGGTTGCCTTATTAAAGGACTTTTTATTCATACAATAAATTTAATTTTTAAGTTGCAGCGGTATTTAAATTATTTAATGGCTTAAACAGTTGTAGATTCAACAACTTAATGGCATTAATACAAATAATCGACTTACCACCATATTATTTATTGTGAATTTAAGCTCTGCTTTAGGTCGGGAGGGAGGTGTACTGCAATTAGCTCTTAGTATATCACCAGGTTCATAACGTGTGTTTTCAGTAAATAATTGTGGACGTTTATCGGGAAGTTCTGAAAAATAAGAAAAATATTTTGAAATTATCATTTGAGTAAATAATATTAATAAGACAGACTCCCATAAGTTAAGTCAGCGGTGGTACTAGAACAAAGCGCAAAAAGCTAGAAGCTCTAAGAGGTCACTTTGTATAACTTACATGTAATGTATATAATGCATGTATAACAAACTATTTCTGCTTAAATCGCTACAAAAAAAATCAGCAACATCGAAAAAAAATCTTCAATTGCGAAAAAATCGACCAGCTTTAAAAAGCTTCCGGCAAGTTTTATTTGAGTTAATCATAAAATTAATAAGGGTCAGGAATAAAACCAAGCCCTGCTTGTTCCGTAGCACTAGATAGTCGCTATCTTTGCAGATTAACAAATTTTAACGTTCCTACTCTATATAAGTAGCACGTTCGCCAGCCCAGGGTGCAATGCTAAGAGTAAAATACGCCTCAAAAAAATTTTTAAAAAGATCAAAAAATCACAAAAAATAAGAAAAAATATTACCAACACTCTGTAAAAAAGTTAAAAAAGTAATCAAAAAAAACTAAAATTGGAGAAAAGTTGTCTTACTTAACTAAAAATCACTACAATTTGTTTTTGAGTAATGAGTTAGGGGAAAAAAATAAATATGTAAAAGTTTCTTAACTCTTGAAATTTTTAAGAGTTCGAACGATTTGTTCCGTGTATTTTCGTGTGATTTTCGTATTCGTTCAAAATAACAGCAAATGGAAAAATTGATGAAAAGGTTTTATTGTTAAAAGATAATTGATGTTTTAAAAGGGATTTTTGTTGTCGATAAAATATTAATAACTTCCGTTCGTTCGTAACAAAAAGTACGAAAATCGTAATACAAAGCACAAATTGTTCAAATATGTAAATCATCTGTTTCGGATTGAAATACGTAGTAACCCTCCTGCATCCAGTACAAAGGAATACAGATAAACGATTCTTTATATGCAATAATCCACTAATTTTTGTGATTTGATACATTTTACAAATCCATACTCAGTTTTTATCGAATTTTAAAAGTTTGTTCGTGCAAAAGCTTTTTTTAAGATAAATTTTTACGTTTAAATTTCCTATTTGCAAAATTTACCTTAAATGATTTAAGTTCTTGCACAAAATTTCTAGAATTTCACTTTGCAAAAGTTTGCAAATTCTATTCTTTTCACTCACGCCTTCAAATAATAGAGAAATAATGTGCAATCCCCACTGGGTAATTTATTTTTATCAAGTTACTTTCTTAAAGAGTTTACAATTTCACAAATTTTAAAAGAAATTTTAATTTTCCTATAAATTAATTGAATAATATTAACTTAAACTGTTTATCGCTGACAGCCTTTAGATAAAATTGTTATTGTTACATACAATTATTTACCTTCATTTATAATTTACTTATGCAATATGCATTATTAAATTACAGCAAAATATTTAAAGCGAAAACAAAAAAGTTATCATCGTCAGTTATATAATTTCAAACACATTAAGTCGTAGGATGTTCAGAAAAAAGAAAATTCATTTATATAACCAAATAATTAATAAAATAAATGAAATTGTACTTAAAATATAATCTTAAATAAGTGACCTTAATTTAATAGAAGAAAAATTCTATGTCTGTTTATTATATTTAATTAATTTAAATAGAATTAACAATACTGAAATTAAATACAGAAAAGCCAAACAAAAAAAAAAAACACACACACACAAAAAAAGAGAAAGAAACAAATGACAATGTCAAGTAACAAAAGCATAAAATAATAATAATGACAGAATAAAAGTCTACGCAGCAAGAAAACAAGGACCCTAAAACCAGCACAAATAATGAAATCAAAACTAATGCACAATGACAAATCTAATTATCCAAATACGAAAAGACACACAAGGCAAACATACAAACAGACGTACGCAACAGCATTTAGTTCTTTATAAAGCTATAAATGACATGGTAATATTACAAAACTGTAATGAAAAACCGTCATGTTTACACAGTGACACACATACATATCCAAATGTTTGCTTATAATGGGTGTGGGAGACAGAGGAAATAAGCCAGACAGACAGACAAGTAAAGACCATCAACATTATAATTAAAAAAAGTGAGGCATATTATTAGGGATAAGTAAATTAAACAATTATATAACATTTTATTTCAATTGTAACGGAATGTGTGCCTAAATTTTGAATGACTTTGAGGATGTGATATTTCTGACCAAGAAAGAAATTAGATACATTTTTTCCACCTTAAAAACACAACGAATTGAAATTACCCTACGGGAAATTTGTGTCAATTGGTCCAAAAGACTGGTCCTGGGATTTGTGAAAACAGAACAAGTACAAAAAGAAAGGACACATGACCAGTTAAAGAAGAACCAATCCCTTAACTGGTTTATGAAGAACAAAAAGGTAGAAAAAGTAATGAATTGCAGTACAGTCTTCACCGGTGCTGTGATACATTTTTTGGTACTTTCTAAAATTTGGTTCTTGAATTTAATTCTAGGAATTGTTTTTTTGAAATAATACTACATTGAATTAAGGTAATACTTCATTTTAGTAACTGACACTAAGCACGTTCATTGAGAATAGATCTGTGACTGGTCAAATGGTGTCAATTGACCCCCTCCAATGACGACCCCATGTAAAAGTGATGGGTCTTATTCATATAAAGAGTTAGAACTAGAACCGGTCTTTACCACTAAAGGCCTATTATGGGACTACTTTGGTGTCATTTCGCTTCCCTCTAGGGTACATTTAACGTATGAAAGAGTAAAAAAGTAAGAGAAAATATTTGGGTGACCGACTCACCTTGTATGAAGCTGAAAAAAGTGTTTTGTTACCCCTCTGAAAATAAAGCTTAATATGTTTTATGATGATTCCCAAAATATTTTGGTTTTAGCGTTGACCATCCGTGAGCTGGACCATTTTTAATAAAGGTCTTTTTTCAGTTTTTTTTTAAATTTTTTAGTACTTTGCTCCAAATATGTATTTAGTTAAATTTAAATTAGTAGGTCGCAAGTGGTCAAATTATATACCATTGGATGCTGCTTCAAAAACTCTTTTCGATGATACCAAATTTAATTTATGTCGATAAGGAGCAAAGTACAAAAAAATTTGAAAAACTAAAAAAACCTTTTTTAAAAATGGTCCAGTTCACGGAATTTTGGGAATCATAGTAAAACATATCCAGATTTATTTTCAGAGGGTAACAAAATCACTTTTTTGGTGTCGCTCTAATATAAAAATGTATATATAAAAAAAATAAATCTTCAAGCTCGAGGTCCTTTTTGTATAAAATATTCTTTATTTTATATTTCGCAGTGCGATAATGACGACGTTAATAGCAACACACTAGCTTACAGAATTTTTTTTTTTTGTTCCCTAATGATGTTATTCAAAGAATAACGAAATATTGGAGAAAATAAAATAAAGAATATTTTATACAGAAAAGGACCTCGAGATTGAAGATTTATTTGTTATTTATACTAATAAAAAGGTCGAAAAACAACTTCATATATTTATATGTATATATATACTAGCTTTTACCAGTGAGTACGTTCTCGTGAAAACTAGAGCAGGGTTTATAGAAAATGCTTTATCCTATTAAAAAATTGCCAGGAATTGTATGTAGTTAACGACATCAATACTTATTTTATGTTAAAATATTTCCATAGACAACATTATAGGAATTATTATTTTTCAACAACTTATACATATAACTTTTCAACACACGATGCTCTTAAACAACCGACATTCGCCTGTCCATATGAAAAGCCAGGGGTATCTAAAAATGTACTAATTTTTTTTAAATTTTTATGTCATAAAAAGTATCCTATATTTTTAATATTTTTAATTAGGCTTATTAAGTTCATCAAATTTAATTTTCATTAAATTATTTTTATGAGGAAACAACATGAAAATTATTTAAAATTGCTATCGATAATCTTTCATTATTGACCGTGGCTGGGGCTCGAACACTGGCCGGCAGGTTACCATGACATGTTTCGACCGCAACCACTCGATCTCCTCAGATGGATTTGCAGTCTAACACTCGCAGCCATCGACCACTGCTGACGTCAATGGTCAAACATCAATCCTTAAACCAAATTGAATTTTAACCTTTGGTAGATCGAAGTTTGCGTTTTTGAATGATTATCCATTTTAATTGATTTTACATGTTTTTCCTTACTTCTGTTTTTTTTTTTTTTTTTTTTTTTCAATAATGAAAGATTATCAATTACAATTCTAATTAATTTTCATGTTGTAAAATTCCTTTCTTCATAAAAATAATTTAATGAAAATTAAATTTGATGAGCTTAAGCCTAATTAAAAATATTTAAAATTTGGATTAAAAACCATAAACAGTTCAACAAAATAACCACAATACTAAGGATCCTTTATTTTAATCTGAGCTATATCCCAGCTCTATATCAAATTTTTCGAAAAGAGAAAAAGTACCATGGGTAAAAGAGTACCAGCTTTTTCTCATATTGGGCCCCCAGAAAACACACTGCATGTTAATGTAGGCTTTGTTCCGTATGTATATAAAACCTTTCTAAAAAAGAAAAGTACCAATTTTTTTTAAAAAAGTACCAATTTTATACCCTTTATATTAATCGTGACATAAGTTAAAGATTTAAGTTTTTTCATAACCCGTGGTAGAGAATAATACAGAATTTTGGTTTTAACACGATGGAGCTACATATAAGATTTTTTCATCTTTAAGTTTGGTGGCAAGAGATTCACTATACATAAGAATAATGATCAAATCTAAACCTACCAGCACAACAAGTTTCTATTATATTGCTGGCAAGTTTTATATCATTACCCAACAAAGCTTATATTTTCAATAGGCTTCTTCTTAATGACAAAATGCCATGAATTATAACACGGAAAAGATAAGTATTTTGTTCTCTGTTGATTTTTTCATTGTTTAATTATTTTGCTTTTAACATTTTTGAAAAATATACAAATGTGTTCAAAGCCATTTTGTAAACAAAAACATTAAAGACGCACTTTATTTGGTATAGCCGACGGTTGTATTTACGCCGTCGCCGTTAGAAATTTTTCAATTTCAGTAAATTTTGGTCGCCGTCAACGATATGTGTGTCAGCGTCTGCAATTTCACATCGGCTTCCAGTGGAATATTACGAAATTTATAACGTAACGACGCAATATTTTTTGATAGTTTTCGACATGAGTTGCAGACACACACTTTTTTTTTACTTTTCGAGAAACGATGGAATATTTTGTTTCACATCTTTTCGATGCGAGAAGTTCTCACCAAAGTTACAGAACATGGGTACAGGTTTACATGAACATCCAGAAAACTCTTAGCATACTAATATGTGGGTCTAGGACAGATATATTTATATCGTCGGATTAGAGTGTAAACCTGCTAAATCCATTTTTTACATTTTATGACATTTTGATCCCGTTCGGAAGATAAGAGACGCCGAATGGGAGATAAAGAGACGCCGAATGGAAGATAAATTGATGCCGCATCGACTAAGAAAAACCTTTACTTCAATGTCGGACTTTATGGAATATTAGAAAATAAGCCAAATATATTTTTTAAGGTTTGCTTCTTAAGCTAAAAAAAAAATAGAAAACATTAGAAGTTTTTTGTCTACCCTGAAAAATTTGCTAGAAGTTAGCAGGTTTACACTCTAAAGCCTCGACATGTTAAACACCCATCGCATAATACCCATCAACCTATTGCGGTGTGCGTACACGAACCAATCAAACGCTTGTAATTTTGCACCGCAGTGTGCTGCCTACCATTGCACTATAGGTAATTTGACCCGAAATCTTGGCCAAAGATCCTTTTATGCACTAAATATTAATAAAAATGTTTTTGCTAATGGCGTTCGATTAAAAATATGTCTAAGCAAATAACTGCATATTTGGTTATTGCAAAAACAAATATCAGCTTATTTATGGGCAGTCGAAGTTGACATTTGTAATGTAAATGATCGGGCTTGACCGACTTTACTTTTTCACTAGATCGTTCTTGTTATTCTACCGTTTTAATCAATAACCCTTTCTGTAGCTATTTTAATTCATAGTAATTTAATATAACAAATTCAAAAAATCTTAGTTACTTAAAGTTACAGTTATATGAAATCACGCACTAAGATACATTAAACCTTAAACAGTAAATGGCATACATAAACGAGTCATATTATAGCCTTTTCTATTCATTGCCGTCCTAAATTCTATGACATTTGTGTGACTTTTTCTAACCTAATACTGGCAGATATATTTTTTTAGATACACTAACACATCAACACAAGTACATATATACTTCTTTTATGCGATAATAATTGTGTCTATTATCTTGATACACACTCTGAAGAGAATGTTGGCATATGAACATTGACATATGGTAAAATACAGTTTCAGTATTTATCCTTATTGTTTTCGTTAAGTTAAGAACCAAAAAAAAAAAAAAAAACAACAAGTTCATTTCCTTAAGTAATAGTTGTTATTTCAAAATCATTGTAATACTAAGGGATTTCCAAAGTTTAGTTTTAGAAGAAGAAAAAAAATAGATCAAGTAAAAATTATATTGTATTTGCCTATGACGAATCTTTAATGCCCTTCATCAGGTATTATAATAATCTTTAATTGGAATAAAGAAAGAGATGGCTGTAACAATATAAAAAAAGAAACGTCTTTGCCAGATTAATTCAAGTTTAGGAACTTTTAAGTATTTCAAGTTAAGTATAATAAGTTTTGTTATGAAAAATAGGTATAATAATAAATTCGTTCTAAAATAATAAAATTTTATTTTTAAATTTCAAATTAAGTATCAGCAGTACGCAATGTTACGAGTCAACCCAGCTTTCAAACTAATATTAAAAAAATTGCTTTTTTTTAATTTTCTTTATCTGAGTTATTTTTTAGAAAAAAAAAAAATCTCGTTTTTGGCCAGAGTGTCTGATGGATTAGTACTCACAGCCCTCCAAACCCGATCTGTTGCAATTTTGATAAAAAGAAGTAACTAAAAACAATTTATATAGTAATAACTTAGCCCGATGCGCTTCGCTACTCCCATTAAAATAAAATTAGTTAAACTTTTTGAAGCAGACCTCTTGTATTAATAACGAAACAAATTTGTAACTTGAATTATTATCCTTCTTCAGATATTAAAACAATTATATTGTCCTTGTATAGAAGGTTCCACACTCACTATTCCAGGTTATCTCTGACAAATGTTATGTATCAATAACCAAACTATTTGTTCCAAATTTTGAAATTTTACTTAAACATTTCTATTTTTAGCTGATCGTACAGTGTGGTGTATTTGTTGTTCTACCGTGCTGTCTATAATGATAGTGGCGTGTTCTGCTTTTCTGTCTGATTTGGTGATACCATCTTCTGTTGTGGTTTTGCACCATTTTTTGGTGTGATTTCTTTTGCTCTCTTTGCATCAAAGGTGCCATGCCGACTTGAAAATTTACATATATTAATAGCCAGTGCACAGTGCAAAATAAGGCCAATCTAGCTGGACAAAATAAATATCTCGATAAGTAATGAAGCTGAGTTTCGACATAACTAGCCAAACTGCAACTTTTCTTAAAATGTTTAAGCAATTGGACAACTGCCATGCCAACTGTCAATACCAAAACATACAATTTTTGTTTGATATGATTAAGGACACATTACGTTTTATAATTCAACAGTTCATATCAAAAGATAAATTATTTAAAAACGCAAATATAACAGCTGCCGCGCTCACTTCCCATGCTCGTACAAAATTTTTGGCGGCCATGATTGAGGTTATATCACGTTTTATAATAAAACTGCGAAAATCAAAAGATGTTTTAATAAAAAACGCAAAAAGTCGGGTGTTTCTTTTAATTGAACAAACGTTAAAGTATAAAAGAAAGCAAGTGTTGCATTTTTATTTCCAAACCCCAATTTGTATTCTTGGTAGGTAAACTGAAATAGATTGCTTGAGGATAAGCTAGTATCTGTGTCCGTTTCACTAGTTGCTTAGGCTAAATCATCAGGAAACCTTTTCCCAAAGAGTTTTGAAAAGCTAAATTTATTATGCAAATAAAACTGCAGAGTGAATTAGAATTACAAGCACTCAAGTCTTATCACTGTTTATTGTTTAAGCTTTAATTTCGTTGCAAATAAGACTTGAGTGTTTGTAATTTTATGTTATGATGACGTTGTAGCAAATTAACGAAGTATTGATTTGTTGACTATTTATTTCTCTTTTAGTACAGTAGAAAAATATGAGAGAGTTCGGCTTGTGAGTGTCAATGTTTTCCCCAAATAATGTTGTGCATATCTGGAGCAAATTTTTGAAATTCATACATTTACCTAATTGTGAATAAATGAGAAACGCGTGCATCGATTTTCATGATCTATGCCTTTTTTGTTATGTGACTTTACGCGAAAGTAATTAGTTTTGGCACTTTTTTCCATTTTGGATTTTTTATGAATTTTTAAAAAAAAAAATATTTAAATTTTTAGGCAAAAAATACTTTTTTCCCTTCATACATTAATTTTTAACTTCGAAAGTGTTGCACATATAGGAAAACGGTATAGAAACAGATTAGAGAAATTGTAATTCTTAATTTTTCTAAATTTATTTCATCAAAATCGGACAAGTGGTTCTCGAGTTATGTTAAACTACGTTTTTGCCAAAATGTTACAACTAAGCGAAAAAACATCAAGATAAGGAAAAATTTAAAAGGTCATAAAAAAAAACTGACACATACGAACGCCAAACCCTTAGAGGGTTTTACTATACTGACCTAGTACCATCACCCTGACTTGGAATTTCTCACCCCCCAGACAATAATCCCAAAAATGTTCCATAGTGTAATTAAACCCCTTTTGCATACTGGATGTTACTTAACATCCGGAACGAACTTTACATGTAAAATATTCAAAATTTAATATCTAATAATAAACAAGGAAGTGACATTGTAAAGTTTTGCACATGGGGCCGCTATGGCGCGTCAGAAATGATACCGATTGATTGCCGTTTGTTAAGCTGACTTCGGAAAACTCTTTTAAATCTCTGGCATGAAAATATAGCGAACTTGTACCTCCCGTTTACATATGCAAGAACTTACTTGTAACCAGAGTTTGCGTAACGCCTAAGTCCGATTTTAGACAAGCGAACATTTGGAAGGAAAACATCTGGAATTCTCTTTTGTTTTTTCATTCGCGGTCACACAGACGAACATGTTGGCGGAAACATTCTGTTAATATTATTGTTTTTTTTTTTTATTTTTTTTTTTTTTTAAAAAGCTAAGTAAATGTCAACAAAGAAAATGAGAACAAAGCGTGTCGCCGAATACCGAACACAAAAACCATTCTCTCTTCTCCACCCGTTATTTGCTACCAAACAAAATGTTTCCTTCCAAATGTTTCCCTGTCTAAATGGGCACTAAGAAAAATCGAAGAAATGACCGATTGGCTGAATTGACAAAAAGCTTGTGTGTGTGTAAGTAAAAAATGGGAGTGTTTGAAATTTTTCGAACTTTCACTTGCATGTGCAAACCCCAGTTTAGCATTGTGTAATAAAGCAGAAGATGAACGATTTCATTTGTCATACTACGACTGACAATAGTATTATTTCTTATCGGAAGGCCATTCGAAATTGTCGTCTCTATTTTCGAGGATTATTATAAAAATATTGCGCAACATTATATGTTTTTAATAATAATTGATTAGTAATTGCTTAATTTTTGTTTATACAATACCTTGCAATATTTTATCAACACGCTTAATTGCTTTCCTAAATATAATTTATATTATCTTACTATAACAAAAAATGTACATAAATACTACTCAACCAGTTTTGTACTAGAAAAAAATCCTTTAAATTAATTTGTGTAAGCAAAAATTCCCCTATTAAAAGCAAAGAATCTTATTACAATGTAATTTATGCCACATTCTCTGTGGTTACAACGACAAAAAAAAAAAACATTTTTATTAAACAATTTTTTTTTTTCAACTAATTTTCATTCAAAGGGTCGGTAAAAAGAAAAATTAGTTAATCATTTAATACCATTATTTAAGTACCCAAAGAAAAAAGGGACAGCAACGAAATTTATATAATTATTTTCTGCTTTATCAAAAAATAAAAACGGAATAAAATAAAATTAAATAAGCATATAGCAAACAAACCAAATTTTTCAACGATAGAGGTCTGCTTAACAAAAGTTAAAAAATAAAGAATTAAAAGAAAATTTGAAAAAAGGAAATAAAGCCAAAAGTGAAAAGGTCATGCTGGATATTTTTGACTCATTAAAACTACATTCGTATGTAAATATTTACGCCCAATTCCAATTTCTACTTTTTGCTTAGCAATTTTTATCTCAAGTTTTTTGTTGTTATTATTTTAACTTTGAAAAAATGTGTTTTTAATTTGCATAAAAATGTCAAGTAACACAAAAATGACAAAACATCTTTGCCTCCTAAGAACACTTTAAAAATTAGAAGGAATAAAAAAATAGCAGGATCTGACTTGATATTGGTAATATTTTTTCAGGTTATCGCTTTAAAATCAGCCCTTTACTCTATACAAGTAGCCTAGTTACTTTTTTCTGAAAGTTTTTCTTTTATTATTCTAACGCCAAAAAGGCGAAAAGAATATGAATAAATAAGACAACAGCAAAGATAGCAACCCTTCTTTTAAAGAGCGTTCGATTTTTTTTTTTCTTCTCTTACTTTTTGTATTTTTAGTGATAATTTTACCCAGGTCAAAGGCTTAGGACTTGGCAAATGAATTTTTACTTAGCGGTCCTTTTGTCATGGAAATTATTTTCTTCATTAGTTACTTTGTTAAGCCAGTAAAGTTGACTTTCTGTGGTGGCGTTGTAGGATTTTTACTAAAATGCCTTGTTAAGGATACATTTTCATCTTATCCTTGTTACTTTTCGCCTGCTTTTTTACTTGCTGTATTCTTTTATGTTCCTAAGTTTTGTCAATTTGATTTAGTAGTTTGAGGACGTTAATTAAAAAGATTAAAAACAGGGAAATTTAAATGAAAAATATGATGGATAAGAATATAAGAAGTAATTTGCATAAAGTTGTTAGTAAAATGGGAATTACAGAATAGAATTATGATAAATACGATTTTTTAAAAAGTTTTTTTCCTCTTATTGGTTAACATTGAAGATAAAATTAAAATATAATTGAGCAATTAATAGCACTGCTGAGGAAAAAATCGACTTCTTAATAATGTTTTATTTCTTTGATAGATTTTTTTCGTTGTTCTTATGGCCGATATCAATAAACAAATGTACAATTTATTTAAATTATTTTTATTTATTTCGAGAACCGCATACAAATTCTCGTAACTAAAACTTGCTATGAAAATGTACGATTTGCGAATGCAAATTAAAAAATGTGCTCTAAAAGGAGCAGGTTTTATGTATGAATTCATACCTCAAATCGCTTCAAACCTGCTGATAGGATGGTTGATTTTCGTATGGGGTGTTCCCGGTTTGACGGATTTTTTTCTGCTGACAATAAGTGTTTCTTTTAACATCCAAACAAAGCACTCCTAAAGTGCTTTTTTAATAGATAACTATATTTACATATTCATTAATTTTTCTCTCTAACTTGTTAAAATTCCTTTTTCGATCATTTTCGTAAACCATAATTCATTTTTATTTTTTTCGCTTTACAACCCTCTTCGTTGTCAGCACTTAAATAGCAGCTTTTTTATATTTTATTCATTATCATTTACTGCTGTATAAAAGCTCTATTATTGAAGCGCTCGATTATGCGCTTTTTCTCTTAAGTGCTTTAAAAAACCCAATTTTTTTTTACTGGGTTACAATAATTTAACAGAAACATTTTACAACTGGAGAGGAATAACTTGTATGTGCTCAAAACACCGAGAAACACAATGCCTTTATCACCGGCGCCATGTGGAGCCCCAGCACATATGAGGCTATCTAAAAGTAGTACTGCAAAGGGGGGCATGTGCAGCATGCGAAACTCCACACTATGGTACGGGCAAAAATCATCCAGTAACTCACGTGATTTAAAATTAAACTACTGTCCCGAGATCACTAATCCATTTTAATTTTTTATGAATACGGCAGAATATATTTAAATTTTTCTTTAAAAATAGTTTTGTTAGAGGTGACCATATTTAAACATGTTTTTTCTCTGCGTATGGCTGGAAAAATTATGTTAATAAAAACAAGCTAGAAAGTATAGTCGTCAAGGCCGACCATATGATACCCTACACCACAGAACTTAGAGACAAATTTTCGAGAGTTCACACTATTTGAGACTGATAGGAAATCTTGGACCCGCCAGAACAAAATTATGTAGTGAGGTTAAAATTCATGTAAAAGTTCTTTGTTCCGATTTTATTTAGATATCTTTATCTGTTTGCAAATTTTTTGTCTTTAAGTTATTTAAGGGACGGCGTTTATATATGACCTATGTTAAGTTATAGACCCACCACTTAGAGCAGTAATCGTCAAAGTTACTGTCGCCAAATTTTTTATCAACACCAAAATTTTTTAGGAAGTTATGACAAAAGCTATTTTCGGGAAAAGTATTTGTATTGGAGCGTTGATCAAATATAAACCGATTCCAATAAAATAAATTTCATAAATTTATTTATTATACCAACATAATATGATGGTTTATGGTCACAATGACTGAGATATGCGAAATTATGGTAAGAGTCTACCATTAAAAGGTCGGTCTATGAAAAAAAATTTAAGGTGTTACAAATACCTGCACAAACTCATGATACTCTCTTCAGTATTAGCGTGTGGGTATACAAATTTGGTAGGCATTTTAGTTTGATGATGTAATTAGAGTTTATAGAGCTTTTTGTAAAGCAGCACGATATGACTTTGCCGTTAACGTATTACTATATCGGTACAATTTGCCAACTTTTGTTTTTATTGCTGATTATTAGGGCAACCAAAAAAAAGCACTAAAAAAACAGTTTTTAGCTCTTAAAAAAAGCGTTTAAAAACATGAAAATAAGCTGTTAAAACTAAAAAAAAAGCAATTTAAACTTGTTTATTTTCCACTTACTTCGTTTAATACGTTGTTATAGTAAATTATATGTTGATGCAATAAATTTTCGAAAAGAAAACTATGTCTGTTTGGAGTCAGCAAGTTCTTGTACATAGAAAAAGTTCTTCCTACGTCTACAGATGTTGAGGGAGCATATTTAAAATTGAGTATTTGCTCTGAGGTATATTTTATACGATTGGACTTATAATTCCGCTTGCCTCCCAAAATATCCCCAATATCTTTTAATACCGAAAATCTTTCATTTTTTAATGAAACTGATTTAAATTTTGTATTAACTTTGTCTTCTATATCCCCTGGAACACGGGACATTTTTCTTACTGTCCATAACTATGTTCACTTACCCTGCGGCCACACGATCAAGATGTTCTTGATAGTCTTTTACATATACTGCTTGTTAAAATTTACATAAATTGAAAGCTGTGACGTAGGCTGCATTCAATTTGTAAGCAATTTACTTTCAAGATTTCATCAAGAAAATAATTTATAAAGACAAACATGTAATCAGCTATTAAATTGAAAGTAAAATTGCCAAACAAATGGAGAGGTGAAATTGAAAAAGTGTGAGTGTGTTAGTAAAAAGGTGAGAGTGTATTGCAAATTGAATGGAATTGAAAGGCAAAACTTGATCGTGTGGCCACCAAGTTAGAAGATCAATGAAAGATTTTTTGTTTCCAATTTTGTTACAACTTTGTGTAAAACCCTAAAGTTTGCAGAAATTATCAATATTTGATATACAGAGAAATTCTTAATAGTTAAACTATATTAAAAAAGCCAAAAAATAAGACGTGATTCTGAGTTGATCGGTGTACTTTAGGACTAATATTTTAAGGTGTTTCTCACATAAGCACAAATGCATAATACCCTCTCCACTCTTGTGGTGTGGCCCACACAGTGTGGGTGTAATAATTGTGGGAATGATATTGTGCAAGGGAAGCACAAAATATTACCATAACTTTGAACGATTTTTTTAACCAGAGTTGTTACATCACAGAAATGGTTGATTTTTTAGTATTTATAAAAAAAAAGTTGCACATAAAATAAAATAATAATAACGATTTTTGCAAAATTTTATTAAATAAGTTTTTTTTCGCATGAAAAAAATGAAAAATTATCTTAAAATGGCAAAATAAGCAAAAAAAAAGCCGATATCGCAAAAATATCTAAAAAAAAAAGCCGATATTGCCAAAATAAGCAAAAAAAAACCCAACAAATATAGCTCATTTTCTTTGTTTTTTTATGATCGGAATTTGTGTTCAATCAAAATCTTTCTATCTTGTAAACCAAAA
This sequence comes from Pollenia griseotomentosa, assembly GCA_963931875.1. NCBI lineage: Eukaryota > Metazoa > Arthropoda > Insecta > Diptera > Polleniidae > Pollenia > Pollenia griseotomentosa. The sequence goes on from OZ007560.1 coordinate 129,189,024, forward strand.
AAAAAGCATTTGCTTTTTTTTGGTTGCCCTACTGATTATATAGAAAAAGATGATATTTGATTTTTACAACACACAGTGAGATTTAACAAGCCAATTAAATAATGTAGTTTTTGCAGAGAAGAACATAGCTTTTTGAGAAATAAGATTTTTAGATTTAACGCCTTTGGACTATTTTATGTGGGTCTTTTAAATGTACAGTATATCTGTAGTGCGATTCTCTATTCAATTTTAACATAATTTAAATTGTTAAAAATATTTAACAGCAAAGTTAACGTAAATTTTATTCAGTAACTTTTTTAACCATAACGTTTACTGCTATGTTCTATCTTAACGTCAGGTATTTAAGTTAACTTACCGGCAAAATATTTTTCATTGTTTATTTTTAAATTCGTAGTTATTTTCAAAAAAAAAAAAAAAAAATAATAATAAACAAAAATTTTGGAAAATATTTTTAAAATTCACGTTATTTACATACATTTTGCAAAAATAATATTAAAAAATTTGTTTTTTGGGAATTTATAAAAATCATTAAAAATATTACATTTTAGATGTAGCTTATGGAAATTACTAATGGTGTTTTCTTTTCTACACAAAAAATAAGCGGTAGACTTTAGTGACTTCAAATCAATTTTATGGTTTGTTCGAAATATTAAAAAATTTCGCGAATTTTCGCTATTTTTGCAAAGTTTATATATTCCGACAATTTGTTTTTTACGCGATTTAACAATTTCAAATATTTTTAACGTTTTTTTTCAAAAAGCGATTTTTTCCTGTGGTTCTGTAGAGCTTTAACGATTATTAATATATAGCCGCTGTTTGCAAATTTTAGCGAATTTCCGCCAATTTAACAATTTTTACCGAATTTTTGCAATTCCTTTTAGTTTTAGCGACTTTTAATCAATTTTATGGCTTGTTTAAAATATTAAAAATTTTCGCTATTTTTGCAAATTTTCCGAAGTTTTGCAATTTTCGCTAGACAAGCAAAACCTAAATGGGGTTTTGTTAGTTTCGAAAGTACTTTAACGGCCAATTTCACCAAGTTCGGTTAAAACTAGCTTTCAATTAAAGTTCCAGTTACCAATATGTTTTGACAGCTATAACCGGTAGTTAATTATAACCGAACTTGGTGAAATTGGCCGTAAGTCGTTCCATACGAGAAGTAGTTTGCACTCGATGACAGTGTCCGTTAAATATACTAATTAATTAACAAAGACGCCACTTGATTGAAATTTTTAACTATGTTGTTAAAATTTAGTTACTGAATTGCTGTATCGTTATCGTAAGCAATAAACTGTGCCGGTAAAATTAACGTTAACGTTAATCGTTAAAAGTTAGAGAATTCCACTACTGATCAAACTTAAAGTCTTAAAAGACAACAATTACCGTTAAATTATCTAGCTAGTGCCGAATAAAATGTTCTTGAGCGAAAAATTCTAGGCTTTCGAAACAGAAAAATATGGGGAATGTAAGAAAAGATAAACTTACTGTTTATTGTTGGGGTTTTGTTTAAGCTTTAATATGGTTGCAAGTAAAACTTTGAGTGTCTATAATTCTTATTCGCTTTACAATTTTTTTTGTATAATAATTTTAAGCTTTTCTGAAATCTTTGGAAAAAGGTTTCCTGATGGTCTGGCCTAAGCAACCAGAGAAATGCGCATAGAAGAAACTAGCTTTCCCTCAACAATAAATTTTAGTGTGTTTATCAAAAATAAAAAAAAATTGCAAATTAAGCACGTCATAGAGAAATTGTATTAATTATAAATTTTGCATTCCCAAATTTATTATTATTAAAAAAAAATAATAAGAACTTAAAGCAAAAGAAAATTTTATTAAACAAAATTTTCCCTTATAATTGCAAACATTTTTTTTTTCTATATATTTAAATCTTTCCTTTTGCTGCATTATCAGCGATGTTTGATTCACATGTCTCTATTGAGCTAAAATTTGAAATATTTGATTTCTTCATTTTGCTTCAGTTTACAGTTTCAATAGCTGGTAGTTGAGTTCTCATTGTATAATTTTGTCTGGCTCATGTTTCTCAAATTCTTTATTTTTGGCATCATTTGACACTTGATGCTTGATTTAACCCAAAATTATTGTTGACATTACACGACAACTTTGTCGTTGTCAATGATGTGAAAAACTTGAGTGTTATTTGGTTTCTTAGATTAGCCTTATATCATCGGGATCTGTAAAAACAACAAAACAAAAAATCAAAATACATAAAACTTTATTATTTGAATTTTAAGTTAGCAACATATGAGCAGTTCCATAGCTAAGCGATACAATCCAATTTTTGGGTTTTTGGTGGATGTAATTATACATACATACTGCCTTTCGTTGTCTAGTATTCAACAGGTGAAAAGCTTTGCTTTAACACAATATTAAAAGTAATGATTTAAATGACAATTAATGAATAGTCAGTGAAAATAAGACAATTATATGTACAGAGACTTTAACACTACTATTTTTTAGGAGTATTTAAATCTATATTTTTTTTTAATTTTCAAATAAACTTGAATAGTATTTATTTTTTTTTCAATGTTATTTAAAAAAGTCTTATTTAATTTAGATAAAATATGGTAGAGTAGCTTTGGGTATTGTGGAACCCCTATTTTTGTTTTGGCAATTTAAAAAAAGTATAAGTAAACTCTTTATAGGAATAGTTGGAACATATTCCTAAATCGATTGCCTAACTATGTTCTTTACAAAAATTATATTTTCTTAATACTTAAAGAAATAAAAAACAAAGAAATGCAGCCGAAGCCTGATATACCGGCAAATGTGTTTAAACAATATTTTTCTACTCTTTTGAATACGCCTGATATTTCACATAATATAATGTATGCTGCAATGAAATATACGGATGAAGATCTAGATCAACCTATTTCTACTTTTGAAATTAAACACGTACTAGCCAAAGCCAAGAAAAACAAAGCCCCTGGAGAGGACCGCGTCAGCTATGAATTTTTTAAGAACTCAACGGATATTTTTGTGGAAGAGCTGGCAAACACATACAACATCATATATGAAACAGCAAATTTGGATGAAAAATTTACGACAAGTATACTTTTTCCAATTTATAAGAAGGGAGAAAGGAATACTGTGAGTAATTATCGTGGTATATCTTTTATAAATACAATTGCAAAAATTTTTATGGGCATTCTAAATAATCGTCTTAATTCGTGGCTAGCTAAATACAATAAACTCTCCGAATACCAAGCTGGATTTAGAGAAGGATACTCAACGGTTGATAATTTATATAGTTTATCTGCAATTGCTCACCTTAAGTTTAAAGAAAACAAAAAATTGTACGCTTTTTCGTGGATTTCAGTGCAGCGTTTGATAAAATCTCAAGGAAATCTTTGGTTTATAAACTTAATATTATTGGCGTATCAACAAAAATGGTCCAAATGATCGAAACCATATATAGTAATTTCAATTTACCATAAAATTAAATCTTATTTAAATAATAAGCTTTAAATGTGGTATGACATCTATTAAAGTATCGTGCATAGAAACAACTTAACCAGAGTACGATTCCATTGAATTGTTTAGGAAAGAATAGACAATAGTATGTGTTTTCGTTTGAACAATGAATCAACAAATGCTTGCAATAACAGTGTTTAGGTTACTGGGTCGTGCAGAAATAATATCACAATTGCCACACATAATTGGAAGCATACAGCTTTATACAATACAGAAGCACTCACATATATTATGCCATTGACATATGTGTCGCATCACAAGTAAATACACCTACAAGCATTTAGCAGATTTTTGAAAAATGAAAGTTACTTCTGCTACACTTTTAGAGGATTAAACGAAGATTTTACACATTTCGCAAAAACAAAATACATCCGATTTTTAGTCAATCCTAAATATTTTAAAAATTTATTCTTAAATAAAGTAAATTTTTAAAGTTTTATATCGCAAATATCAGGTGTGACAATTACCTCCATATTGATGTATAATATTAAATAAAAAAACATACATCATTCATTTATCACTGCATTAAATTTTAACTTCAATATTTGTCAAATTTTGAGTTCCAATTGCTGATTCCTTTTTTTTTTTTGTATTCGAATCAAATTGATCTACTTAAGGACTTCGATCCTGAGCAAAAGATAAATTTAGAAGACACATTTTCAACACTTTAAACGAAAACTTTGTCACATCTTAGATAAATTTAAGCAAACCAGCTGAAAAGTCTTCTTAGTGTCAAATAAATAGTTTTATTCCAAACTAGACATTCCGATGAAAGCTTAAAGTTATGATAGTTCCATGGTAAGTTTAGCAAACATTTTAATGAAACGATGACTAATTTTTCAAACTTTTGCGATAACAAATGCGTGCAGAGTTCCAGGAAAAACTTTTTGCTTTTCAGTAATAGGTGGTAGTTATTTCATACGTTACCTGGTAAGAAATTGTACTTACTACTTCTGACCTCAGCAACGACTCATTACTTCTATTATTTTCACTACTGAATATTTGCTTACTAATAATCAGCTCAATAACTACTTATTAATTGTATTGTTTTCAGTACTGAATATTCACTTACTGGTAACGTACTCAATAACTACTTATTAGGTCTATTAACTAGTGATTTGTTGGCTTTAAGTAAGTATATTGTAAGTATTACACATACTCGTAGTTAAATAATAACTAGATATTTCTTGACTTATAGTTAGTGTTTTGTAAGTTCTGAATTCTATGGTCACCTCGAAAAAAAATAAGTAGTTATTCAGCCGAAAAATAAGTAGTGCTTATTTTTCTCCAACATAACTTGCTAATTCAAAAGGTAAGTAAAGTTTTTGCTGGGGTACGTTTGTTTTCCATATGTGCATATAAGGGTCGTCTAACATTTTACATGCAAAAACTTATCTAATAGATTTAAAGCAAACAATACTTTCTCAGAAAATGTATGTGGTTGTATTTTTAAATTGAATATTTTTTCTATTTAAGAAACGGGAAATTCCACATAACATTTTCTTTCCAAAATTTTTTAACAATTAAAACCTGTTTTCATTTTCGTTTATTCACAGCCATCCTAATATTTGACTCACTGTTTAGGTTGTACTGAGTAGTTGTAGTGGTCTACTCCTGAAAACATTTGACAAACAAAGCATCCGTTTTTCCGTTATTCTTTTTTTGCTTTCCAAATCCTATTGTATTGTATATCAGTAAAATTTAATACAACAAATAAAAAAAGTCTTATATTAGATAAAAATCAGAAAAACTCTTTACATTTACACATACCACAATTTTTTTCTATTCGATATTGCTATATAGCATTATAAATGTACAATATTTTGAGTTTTTTTTTTTTTTTATTGGCAAGTGTAGTTAGCTTTTCAACTATAGATATACAGTATATAACATCAAGTGATTTAATCCATGTCTTTAATTTGACATTTAATATGGTTGAAATTTGTTCTGACATATGAAATCCGTTGTTGGTGGTATTTACGTTGAAATGAACAAACGATGTACTCAAATGCGTGTTTTCGAACAAAAAAAGAGGAAAAAAAAGAAAACAGCTAAATCACATCTGCATTAAGTTTTGTAGCTCAAAGAGAGATTTTTTCCTAGTTCGGTATGAAATGCACAATGGGCTTATAAATTTACAAAGTCCAGTAAAAAAATGTTTTCCTCTTGAAAATTTAATTATGTACTGCGAATTTTGCGTTTAAATGATCATAACAGAAAAATTCAAAAAGGACTCATCTTTAACATGCAAAAATCTATTTTCGGATCAATCCGTATTTCCCACTGCAAAAGCTGCTGCCTTTTTACTCGCAAAAACAAAAGAGAATATCAACTAAATGATTTGGTATGAATCCCCCAAAAAAGGTGGCAGAGGAAATATTTAATTATCTCTTTGTAACAAATAAAAAACTAAAAATTAAATGAATAACAGCTTTGACACAATTCCGTATGCTCTTATATGTACTTTTATTGACAAAAGGTTATTTCGAAAAAACTAAAATAAATATTTAATTTGTCAGTCCTGTACACCAGCTTTGTAACTTTGGTAAGAAATTCCCCGCATCGAAAAGATGTGAAACACAATATTCCATCAACAAGATTTTGTTCTTCGTGCTTAATTCCCAATTTTTTTTCTTGATAAAAACACTGAAATTTATTGTTGATGGAATAACCTATTCCTATGCGCATTTCACTGGTTGCTTAGCCCAGATCGTCAGGAAACTTCATCCAAAAATTTAAAAAAAAAAGATAATAAACAAATAAAACTAATAAGCGAATAAGAATTATTTGCAACAGTTTTATGCTAAGTTCACACTTAGGTTTTTAAACGCGTTTAAGCAAAATGTTGATTTAGCTAATCAAAGCCGTTCACATTACATTTGAGATGATTAAGATGACAGATGCTTAAGAAAAAAAACACACAAAAAAACAACAAACAAATTTATATGTCTTTAAAGTATTAAAAATGGATAAAAATACTTTTATAAAGTTATTAGAAGATTATTTTAATCATTTTAATGATGAAATTGTGAAAATTTATGAATTATTTAAGGAAAAAAATAAAAACATTAAGCAGAAATCTTGGCCGGTTGTACACGATCATGGTGGCGATTCTACATTTGAGGTATGTTCAGTGGATTCTATGTGATTTATGAAGTGATTTAGTTGTAATCATGTCAGTTTGAAGTGATTAACAAATCACTTCAATGTATGGGTAATCATCTCGATTTTGAAGTGATTAGAGCTTAATAACGTTCGAACTGCTTAAACGCGTTTAAGAAGCCAAATGTGAACATACTATTACTTGTAACAATATCAAAGCTTAAACAAAAGTAACAACAATAAACAGTGAGTTCATCTTTTCTTACATTCCCCACAACAATTGGTTGGAATTCTCTCAAGATTAATTGTAGTTGTAAGTAGGTTAAGAAAAAACAAAATATTCCATCGTTTCTCGAAAAGTGAGAAAAAAGTGTGTCTGTAACTCATGTCGAAAACTATCAAAAAAGACTTTGTCCTTACGTTATAAGTTTCATAATATCCCACTTGAAGCCGTTGAGAAAGCCAGTCATATATATCGATGACGGCGACGAAAATTTACTAAAGTTGAAAAATTTTCAACGACGGCGGCGAAAATACAACCGACGGCTATACCAAATAATGTAAAGTGCGACATTAATGTTTTTCGTTTACATAATAGCTTTGCAAACATTCGAATAGTTTTAAAAAATGGTGAAAGCAAGATAAATAAACAATGAAAACAATTTGCCAAGAACTTAACACTTAGCTCTTCCGTGTTATTATTCGTTGAAGTTTGCATTTTTAATTTATTTGTTAGTGTGAAATTTGTTTCTTCTTGTTTTGATTCGTGAGTTTATTTGATAGTTTAAAGCGGGAACTTTCTCACAAAAATTTTACAGACACATTTTTCTGTTAATTGGCGAGTAATTTTCTTACGTGACAGCTATTACTCGCCAACAATTTTACAGGCATCCAAATAAAAAATTTTCTTGTTTTTCGAAGCACTAACTGTAAATTTTTAAAAGTAAGCGCACATTAATGCGCTTTATTTGATTCAGTGTGTAAAGCTAATCGTTATATTCAACAATTCTAATACGCGCTGAACAAATCGCTTTCTGTGTCCAAAATGTATTGCTTCAAAGTGGGAACTCGCCATATAAAATTCATGTCTTCCGTAAGCGAAACTGTTACATTTCTCCTCTACAAACCTGCTTCGTTGAAAGCTTAATTTTTTATTGGGACAGTTAAGTCAGATAAACATTTGTCTGTATCAATTTATGGCTTTATCGTTTAATGTTACACATTTCAATCGAAAAGTTTCTCGACGGGGAAGTAACAAAACATGAGCACTGGTTTGTTATAACTTCTGAAACAGATTCTTGAAAACTAAAACTGAAAAAAACTAGAGAAACTTTAGGCAAGATTGCAAGGCATTGATAAAAGATTTTTTAATTGCCTATGTTTATTAAACATTTAGATTAATAACCTTTAAATTTAAGAAAATTAAAACTGAACTGCAAATATTTTCAGCAATAAACTTATTCCATTCTGCAAATTTTCTTTTTCGGCCCATTGTGCCAAAACATATACCTAATCGTACAATTGTATGTATGATGTTTTTTTTATTTTGCGTGTGTTTACTTGTGCCAATAATTTTCATTTGATGGAATGGATTTATTTATCTAACACATTCCACGAATACTCATACGAATATCTTTTGCACATGCACACTCAAATATATGTCTTTATTTACATAAACATACTTAAACATTTTTATTATAGTCCTTAAAACAACCCACAACTCCTCAAACAACAAGAAAAAAAGTGAATTAATTCCTTTGCATACTTACAGGGTTTAGTTAATTTCTATACTGACAAGGGCTTTTTCGTTTCCTTTTAAGATTTATTAAGCAACATCTTAATTTTGAAAGTTCTCAATCTAAAGCTTCGTTATATTTTATAGGTTTTCAGGCAGTGTTTAAATGTAATTATTTCTTATTTTGCAACCAAAGAAGAGGATTTATTAAATCGACTTAATCAGCTACAACAGGCTGGATATGAATGAAGTCTTAGGAGCATTAGAATGTTTTAAATCTTAAATAGGCATCAATCTTATTATTCGAGACATAAAATAGTCGATTATTTTTTTCCTATTTTTTTGTTTCTGAGGGAAATAATAATCATGTTTTAATTTAAAGGCTTTAGGCTTTTATTGGTACAATTTCAAAATTATGATGTAATTAAAGTGGAATGATTTAATGTTCGGAAATAATTATTTGCCAAAATAAGTATAATTTAAAATAAATTGGAAAGAGGGTATTAAGTTACTTGCGGGGATGATTTATTCTATTATGATCTTCTGAAAGCATTATACATTTTAAAGCAAGAACCGTAGCGGTTATATGCAGGAAAACCGAAAATATGCTTTTAAAAAGTGTTTTTTGCGGCTTATATATGCGGCCAAAACTTGAAAATATGCTCTAAAAATTGTTAACAATATTCCTTAAAAACCAAAAATGGTATAAATAATATTTGCGTGTAATAAACAAGTTTAAAAGTACAGAACACCCCATTTGGGACTCATGGGCAGTCACGGACCCACCATAACAAAATTATATTATGCAGTTCAGATTTATATCAAAGCTATTTGTGCCGAATATTTTTTAAGATAGCATTATTCTTATAAAAGTGATTTTATGGATGGACCAGCACAAAATTTTAACATGACATTGTAGCTATTTTGTCGCCAATAGCAACATTAATAAGAAAAGCATTTAAAGCTTTATTTGTAAGTGATATTTGATTGGGAGTTGTGGTTAAATTTGAATTGACTCCAATAAATTTTGATAAGATGATTGAGTTTGCAACAAAATATTTTTGGGGCCAAATTAATTCTTAATACCGACTTACTTAAATGGTTTATGAGCTTGAAGACTCTATGTCGAAAATAATTTTTTATGTAAGCTACGTGAAATTATCAATTTAAATAAACCTCGTATGCCAATTAAAACGTATTTCCATCACATTTGCGCACAAAGTTTAAATAGACTAATAGCCGGAATATTAAAAGTTGTTTTTCGATGCTTTTTTTCAACTTTTCACTCAGAAAAGAACAATTATTTCTTGATTTGTATTTTTCATTCGAAAAATTTTAAATTTATTTTTGATTTGTATACCCACCACAACAAAAAAGAGGTGCTAGGGGAGTATATTTATTTTATTATTCGGTTTGTAACATCGAAATTATCATCGGAGGAATACACAACGCGTTAAAAAAAAGTTCAAAGTTAACCGCAAACGCACCAAAATGTTTTTGATGTAACCTGTTCTATAAAAAAATACTAGTTCAAAATTTTTTTTAAAGAAGTCTACAGCGCGCTCGTGCACTAGCGCGTGTTGTGTACACACAGAAAAAAATCAAGTTAAAAACGTAGAAAACAAGGTTGATTTAAAATTTTTTCAGTGGTGATTTTGCTTCATACGTTTTTCATGTTAATTCAACCTGATTTTACAATAACTTGCGAACAACATTTTTTTTTATGTTAATTTAACATTGCAGTAAAGTTAGAGCAAAATGTAATTTATATTGAAATAACAATCCGAATCACGTTGAATGAAAGTTATTTCAAGTTGAAAAACAACGTGAATTTCATGTAGAATCAAATTGGTTTGAGTGTGTTATAACAGTGTGAAGAAGTGTGAACAGTGTGAGAGACAACATATGCATTTATTTAGGAATAATTCAAAACACTTACCCCTGTAAACACATGTTTCACTTATTTAATATCTTCCTTTGTTAACAGAAGCATCAGCAGAATGACCCGATATGGTTTTCGTCATCATTCTACTTTGAAAACTTGATTTACTATTTAACTAAATAATTTTAATTTAAAGAATACGGGAATTGTCTTCTTTTTATAACATATTTTAAAAATGAAAATAAAAAAATTTACATACTTAAGTATGTATGCATGTTAATTTAACAAGATAAACTTTTGATTTTAATATAAAACAGGTTTTTGTGGATTTAATATTGAATCCATATTTATTTATATTTTAATATTTTTTTTTTTTTTTTATTATTTTAACAGTGAATAATATTAAATAAACGTGATTTAACGTTATTTTATTTAAAATTAATATGAAATAATGATAAATTTAAATAAAGGGCATACTTTTGCAGAAATTTACTATGATTCTCAATCAACATTTTTCCATGTTAATTTTACATTGGTATTTTTTTCTGCGTGTACTTCAGCCTTAAGGTCCATTTAAACAACTTGCCGCGAACTTAAGGTAGGATTTTATCGACCGTATAACATGTGTTCCGATATTTCAACTATACTTTTGCCGAAAGTAAGCGATAAGTTTAAGGATCCTACCTGGCAAGTAAAAGTAATTTTGTAATAATGGAACACTTTTTATACGAATGATAAAATCCTACTTTTAGCTATCGGTAGGTTGTAAAAACGTGAGTAACATGGAGGCCACACGATCAAGTTTTGCCTTTCAATTTCTTTCAATTTGCAATACACTCTCACTTTTTTATTAACACTCTCACACTTTTTAAAGTGACCACGAGATTGCTTTGAATTTTACCTTTCTATTTGTTTGGCAATTTTACGTCCAATTTAACAGCTGATTACAAGTTTGTCTTTATAAATTGGTTTCTTGATGACATCTTGAGAGTAAATTTCTTAAAAATTGAGAGCAGCCTAGCTAAATTTTGACAAACAGTATATGTAAGAGACTATCAAAAAAGTAATGGATTAATGTAATGCAAAAAAGTATGGGATTTATATAAGGTTTAACTAATATGAACTTCATCTTCTTTGTATAAAACAGTAAGGCCCGTTTTCACGACTTAACGATAGCTAAATGTAGGAAGTTATCGAACAGATAATGAGTTTTTAATTATCACAAGTTCTCTTTAACCTAAAAGTGAAGGATAAGCTAAAGAGAGGAACGTTCTACCTTTAACTTTTGTCGTAAGGTTTAGATTTGAGATTGCCATATTATATTCACATATTTTTTATATATGGCAACTCCAATTATACGTATATTTTGTAAATGTAAAAAAAGTACGTAGTTGCCAATTCGTATTTTTATTTTGGCAAAAATAATCGGTATTTTCTTTAGTATTGCCACTTTTTTAAAAATGTTAAGTTTATTTTATACAGAAGTTGTGAAAACGAAAAATAGTTGAAGGTACCTTCAACCCTCACAGGAAAAAAGGCTTTAGTCTATTTTTTAGTTATGTAGAAGAGCAATTTTAAACTTTAAAGATAATTTTTAAATATTTACTCCTAATATAATCTCCGCTTCTTTGCGGTTATAGCTGTTTTGAAGTTTTTTATTTCTAAAAATTGCTAATGTCATAGATCAGAAGAAAATTTAAGTTTTTATTCCGAATATTATTGCCCATCGAAGAGAAATAAGCAAAAATTATTTAGCTATAGCTTCCCAAAAAATCGCCCAAAAAATTTAAATGTGTACTTTTGAAAGTGAAGATCGCAAAAAACTTGGTTTTTTTTTCTTAGTAAAAAATACTGACCAAAAAATAAAAGTTAGAAAATAATTTGTATAATTGATATTAATAATAAAAATCAAACAAATAATAATGAATGCATTTTTAGATACTTCGTGCAACGTTGATTCTATTCACACAGCATTTTTCTTCATTTTGATATTTATAGTTTAAATCTGAAAAATATTCATAATTTGCGGTCCCTGCTTTAAAGTAGTAAAATTGTTTGCCTACAATCTCTGTTAATACATTTTTAAAAATTTTGTCTAACTAATAAACAAAATTAATACATATTTAATACGCAAGACTTGTTGTTTTATTTTTTGTTTTCTTATTAAATTTGAAATATTTATGTTTAAGTACAATATTATGTAGATTCAAAAGAACAAAAAAGTGAAAAATAATTGCAAAAGTGTTTTACAGGACAATAACCACTTAAAACTTTGTTAAAGCTAAAAAAAAAGACAAGAGAACAACGCCATGCAAACACATACACCACTCACAAAGCATTTTCTCTTACTAGTACCCATACACATAGTTGCCAGATTACATTTTGCGGGGAAAAAAACGTCAAATTTATGTACCGAAATCTTATTTTAAATCTTCATAGTAAAATAGATAATACTTATTTTTATTAATTCTTAGAAAGGTGTTTTTATTTTCAGTTTCTGAAAACAAAAAAACTACGAAAAAACAAGTTAAACTTTAATAATCGGCTTGGTCGAATGTTGTACACCCTTCCATGGTATTAAAAAGCTATCGTGTCAAAATTTTTCTGTCGGCAGCATATTTGTATGAGCCCTCGGTGAAATAATAGGTGGGGGCAACTGTGCATTAACCTTATTTTTAAAAAGAGTAGTGATTTGTCTATAGCTCGTTCATTTAAAAGCCGATTTTGCTAGTTTCCACCAGCAGTATTCTACTAAGTTTAGTTAAGCTGAAAGTTAAAAAATAAAGTTCATAGATAAGAAAGAGACTTCAAAAGTATAGGCAAATTATTCCACACTTTATGTGATATAAGTATGTAACAATCTAGTTCCCATGGAATTCGGGTTCTTCGGAACAGGGTTTAAAAAACTGCAGTCGCAACCAAAAACCGTCGAACAAAAAAACGAAAATTTGGGTACATCTTTTCGCTTTTTTAAGTTGGTTTCACAGCGGCTTTTTATATTAAATAAATCAGAAGTAAAAGCAACAGTTTTTTTCTGGCATATGACAAATGAAGAAGTGGAAGAAATTGCCGTTTTTGTACTTTGACTGCAGGTTTTTAAACGCTGCTTCGGAAAATCAATTTCAACAGACACACGATAAGATGGACATACGGATATCCGTGAATTTTCTTCGCTACTAACAAAGACCCAGCATACTTATACTTTGTAAGGTCTAAAATAAGTATTGTAGAAATTACATACGGAGGGGCAAACCTTTAGAACTTTTCCGAATGTGGTGAAGGGTTTCCACATAATAACTAAATCTCTTATGGCTAAAAAGTTAAGCTTCACGTTACTTAATGCTTGACTTAATGTTTTGGTTACCTATTGTGAACTTTTATTTTTTTTGCATAAGACAGTTATTATTAAAAAAAATAAACAATAGTAATAAATTTATAATAGAAAAATATTCAAAATATCGGAAGTGTAGCTTGACATTGTTGAGCACATCATACCCAGTAAAAACTTCGCTTACTTTTTCAAAATGAATAGCTTCTTTAACTCATTATTAAGTAGCTTTTTTCTATAACTACATCTTTAACAACTTCTACAACTACTTTTTTCTGGATGTGTGTAGGTAAAAAAAAATAATGACTTACTTTTGAATGCGTTCATTTTGGGATATCCCATGTAAAATTCATTGGTTCTTTCAGTAGAATTGTAAGTAGTGCTCTTATGTTTTTCTGATTACTCAACACATTATTTTGTAGGCGAAGTTTTTACTGGGTACGTTGGGAAGAGCTTGAAAATTTTAAGAATCAATAACTAGAGACGTTTCTTTAATTAAGTTACAGATTCATTAGAGTAGCCCAACTAAAAAATTTTCTAAAGTATTAGCTTTCAAAAGAATCATTTAATTTGGGTGCCGTACGAACTGAATGCGGGTGATTTCAGATTTCAAACACTGATTTAACGCTTCGAATATCCCATTTTAGCGGTTTAAAAAATGGTTAAGAACTGTATCTATTGCTAGAACCCTTTTAACGTCAAAAAATATCCGTTGCGTATTTTGTATTATTTATTGCTGAAATATAAATATTAATGAGAACCAAATTAATAAAAATGTCCAAGAAGCTAAAATTATATTATAAAAATCCTCAAAAAATTATCAAAGCTGCGATAAATCGTTTAGTCTGGCAACCATGTTCATAAACACAAAAAACAACAATGGCTAGAGAGAACATTTTTTGTAAGACACCTCTTCTGTCTTCTTTCAACTATTAACCCAAAATGAAAATTGTTGGCTTGACTGGCACATAAAACGCCAGACCTAAATATTATTCACTCCAGACAAAAACAACACAAGGCAAAAGCAAAATACATGAAGAAAATAATGTTGACTCTAAAAAAAATTTCATTGCTAAAAAAAAAATAAAGAAAATCTCAGGACCTACAAAATTCATAAATACGTAAAATCTTCGCATAAACACAGTGAAAATTAGTAAAGAGCAAAAAAATTATAGCTATAGTAGTATCACAATAAAAATATAAAAAGCAGGGAATGAAAAATGACACGTTCAGACTTTGTAAATCAAAGGGGGTAAATAAAAATACGGATTCATCACCATTGAGGTTTTGTATTTGGCCATTTGTTTCTTTGTAAATTATATCAATATGTATTTTTTTAATTGTAAACAAAACTTTTTACAAATAATTTTCAAAAATGAAACGAATTTTCTATGAAACTGTATTTAATTAGGCTTTTATAAACCTGTTTTATTTTTTATGAATAAGGGGTAGAAGTTTCAAATCCAGACATTTTCTGTTATAATTCAGAACTGAATATAAAGAAAACTATAGAGCCTCGAGAAATAAGTTTTATTTTATAGTTGATTTTTTTTTAGAATTTTTTAGAAATCTATAATATTTTAGAAATTATTGTCTTTTTTCTTAATAAGATTTAAGTTGAATGTTTAGGTTTATAAAAATTTAAGAGTTGTTCTTAGAAAGATAATTGGTACTCAAAGTATGAAGTATATAAAACGGATTATTTTTAGGCTCATTTCCTAAATTAGTTCGATTTTAAATCCACTTCATTTCGATTTATTTAACAAGCCATTAAGTTAAAAATATTTTAATTTACAAAGTTTTCTAAGGTGCACCTTTACTAAAGTACTATTTTAGGCCAAAAAGCCCTGTTGGGAACAGCCTGCTATTAAAATATGATAAATAAATGTGGGTTAAGAAAAATATGTTGAACTTAATCACCCCTATCGTGCATAACAAGTGGAATTTTTGTTCCCATGAAATTTTCATTCCCCTCGAAGGGAAAAGAGCAATCGTGAATCTCATGTGAAAAATTTTTCACGCTATCAGTTCCAGTGAATGTAAAAAAAAAGAAGAAATATTAAAAAAAATAAAAATCAATGACATTTTTGTTTAAAAATATACACGTATATATTTTAAAGTAAAGTTAAAATAATAAATATAAATAATTAGTATTGGATTGATAGGTTTAAAAATTTTTTGCTAAATTTTTGAATATGTGATAATTTATAATAATTAAATTTTCATGTTAAATTTAAAACGTAAGTTTTTGCACTTTTTAAATTTTATGTAGTAAAATATTATTCTGCCACCACGTCTTTCACAAATCCGGCGGCAATCAACCTGCTGTTTTGCATTTTGTTGACCAATATATCGGTTTGTGCCTTATTTACGGATCTAGCCCTTAATATTCGATTTATAGGAGGAACTACTAACATACATGTTCAATTCCCTAGCAAATATAAAGTGAGAAAATCTGAGGGAAACCTGAACGAATTACGAGGGAAAAACTTTTCACGATAAGGGGAATTTATTCCCGTGAACATTTCTTCAAGTTATTATTCTCCTTTAAATTACATTTTTTTCATGGGAGTTATTCATGATCGCAAATATGTGAAAAGGGAAAAAATTACGAGGAAAAATTATTCACGAAAGGGGTGAATGTGTTTCGACGTTACATCTTACGTTTTCACTTATTTAGGGTGTGTATGAAACGGTAGCAAAGTTCTATGGTGAAATGAAATTTGTTTGTGGTAGAAAATTTTCATATTTGTGCTGTGTGAAATTGTAAGATTTTTGACAACGTAAAATTTTGACATAAAGAAAAAAACAATTACTAGTAGTTTTGTGAAAGTGAATAAATTAATCAAGTTTTTACCAATAATAATTTCAATTCTGTTGGAAATGAGATCGTCCCAACTATTTGATGAATTCGTTCTGATATATTGACAATTTTTACAAAAAGTGTGGCCAAAAAAGCTTATAAATATGTAAACACTTACATGTTGTATAATTCTTTTTAATTTTTTTGCCGCTGGTCCTGCTTCCATATTATTTTTTATTTTGTTTAAACAAATTTGATGAAAAAAAATAATTTTGTGGTTGTCAAAAATTTCTACACTAATGTCAAAATTTATACTAGCCCCCAGGGCTATGAAATTTTATTCACCTCAATAGTGTCAAAATTTTACTTCCATGAGTACTTTGCTACCGTTTCACACACACCCTTAGAATATGTTTTTCGTATATGTGAAATATTTTAAATATCAAATTATTAAATATCTTCATATTTAATGAAATTTGAAAGAACTTAAGAATTGTATTAAAAATAATAATACTTAAGGAGTTTTTTGAAATTGTGGACAAACTGGAAGGCCTTACAGGATGGAACATACCTCATATTTTGTAATCTATTTCGCTTTTTGAGAAAAAAACCCCTGGGCTATTTTTCAAGAAATTTTGTGTGTGTTACCCGTTTGGTTTATTTTAGCAAAACCCTTTTCACAAACTTCCCCGTCATAAAACTTTTCCGCTACGTATCTGTCTTATCAACATTACAAGGTACTACAATAATATTTAGCAAAGTAACTCTGACTTAAACATTTTAGGTAAAGCAAAAAGAGAGAGAAAGAGGGAGCTGGTAAAGTTGCTTAACAACTACTAAAATGAAGGACAATTTTACACATCTTATAAAAGATGAAAATATTAATTTAACCTGTCGTATTGTCTACCAACTATTTTCTAGCCATCTTTCTTAAGATGACTAGCAACTTCCTGCAAACAATTATTTGTAACTGTGAATCTTTTTGTATAGCACTAGACTGTCTGTCAAGTTCACACGCAATGGCCTGTTAATGTTACAAAAAGAAAAAAATGTCCCATAAATCTACAAAAACAATATTACACCACCTGATTATGATTACCGTGACAGCAGAGCAAAAGGAATTACACACCAGACTTTTTTGTTTCATTGTGTAAGAAGCAAATCCTTCCGATGAAAACCCCAAAAAAAGAGAGTTAAAAGGGAAATAATTATTAAAGGATGATAATAATGGAAAAGTTGTATTTGTTTTGTAAATTTTCAAAAAAAAAAAAAATTATGATTTATTGGCCAACAACAATAAACAAAAGAAAAAAACTTTTCTAAAAAACATCAATGTCACAGTGGACTTATTTTTTGTTGTTTTTATTTAGAAAGTTTACGACTTTTAAATTTGAATTTAAATTATATTCTTTTCCATTCTGCCCTGCTTAGTCTTTTAACAACCAACGAATATCGTTAACAATTAACGCTGCATAAATGTATTGTTTGCTGAGTGTAAAATATTGTCAAACATTAATGACAATAAATGGTTTTTTTTTTGACTTGTAAACCATAATTAAACTTTTTATTTTCGTCCTTGCTTTTTTTCTTTTTATTTTTATACATTTTTTTTTTTTTTTTGTTTTGCAATGTCGAAAAGAAACTTATTTAACTTTTACTTAAGTGTCTTTTTAATTGTGTTTATTGTCTTAAGGAGACGTGCATAATAATTTCAATCATTTAAAAAAGGATTTTTGTTTTCGGTAACAGGGGAGTGTTTCGAACAAAAAAGGAAAGAAAATAAAATCAGGCTATTAAGTTAGAATAGAGTTTAAATAAAGATATGAATATACAAATGTATATGTAAACTTCATATACTAACTATAGATTATACTGATTTATACAAAAGTCTAAAATTAATAGAGTGAATAGAGAATATAATATCCTATGAAGTCTTTGGTCTCTATAGTCCGTAAGCCAAGGACTATATACTGTATAAAATGGTTGTTAGATTTTATGATAACTTTCTCATCTAGCGTAACGGAAACATTTCCAGTTAGACAGAGATGTCTTAGATATCGGGCCATATGCCTTAAGGTATTTTGTGTAATATCCAGCTGATGAAATTTTTAGAATATCTGCAGCAAAGAAAACAAGCATAATAGAGATTGAACCCTACCAAAGTAGTCCCGTGGTCTTTGGTGGTAGGGACCGGTTCTAGTTCTAACACTTTATATGAAAAAGACCTATCACTTTTACATGGGGTTGTCATTGGAAGGGGTCAATTGACACCATTTGACCGGTCACAGATCTATTCTCAATGAACGTGCTTAGTGTCAATTACTAAAATGTAGTATTATTTCAATACAATGTAGTATTATTTCAATAAAACGAGTCCTAGAATTAAGTTCAATAACCAAATTTAAGAAAGTACCAAAAAATGTATCACAGCACCGGTGAAGACTGTACTGTAATTCATTACTTTTTCTACCTTTTTGTTCTTCATAAACCAGTTAAGGGATTGGTTCGTCTTTCACTGGTCATGAGTCCTTTCTTTTCGTACTTGTTCTGTTTTCACAAGTCCCAGGACCAGTCTGTTGGACCAATTGACACAAATTTCCCGCAGGGATATGACTCAGCTATTTTACCAGTAATGCAACTCTAATATATATCCCTTTATATACATTTTCATTTTGCATAAGCACTTGCAAATCGGACAGACTTGTCCAAAATCTGCCACTCAATTTCAGTTTTAGGTCCCACTATTATACTTTATGAGTTCATGATTATTTTGACAAATCGTACGACTGAATAGGCTAATGAATCACTGACGTTCATTTTTTTCTTTACATCGAAGCAGGTTTGTAAGCAAAAATATTAAAGATAAACTGTAACATTTAAAAATTCAGTGTGTAGATATGCGTTGAATAAAGCAATTTTTGTGTCAAACATTTATGACGTCAAAAAAGGAACTTGCTATATAAAATGCATGCCGAGTTTAGTAAGTGAAATGAATTTGCTGCTAGAAATAGACGCAAAGTTGAATTTTGACTAAATATTAAGATAGCTTAAATGCTGACCAGGCCTGTGATGTAATACGTACCTAAAGGCAATAGTACCACAGGTTGTGTTGTTGACGTTGAGAAGGCGGTTAAGTAAGTAGACGAAACAATTTATCATGTCGAATCTCAAATAAAATACTAAATTAATTCCTCTCTTGCGAAGGTTCCGCACCGCATATATAGACTATCCTTTAATTGTCTATATAGTTATTGGCTTAACTAGTTATTATTAGTAATAATCTAAACAGTCCACAGTCTTGTCATGGATATGGATATTTAATCCATTTAGCAAATATTACTTGAATCTTGTATATTAAAAACCAGTCAAGTGAACAATTTTTGATTTTGAGTAAATCAAAGTTAACTTCCTAAAAAAAACAAACATCAACTATTGTAAATCGAAATATTTGTCCAATTCACAAGCTCGTTGTATCTTCGTATTCGTTGTATAATCGTCTTATTATATTGTATATTTGGTGTTAGTATTTTTCATTAAAAAGTGTTGCCTCATTATACGATTATTTTTTGTGTGTTTTTAAAAATGTCGTCTTTATGCCAGGCTTGGAATTATTAGATTTTTTTTTTGGTGAATTTGTAAAAATCTTTTTAGAATGTAATAATTACCACCACAAATTAAACCCTAGATGTATGAGTGTTCAAATAACGCCCTTTTTGTCAACGACGTTAGCTGATGCCGAGAGCTAGTGAGTGGACGAACGCTGGATCGTCGCAACGATGAGGAGTTATCTTAGTGTAAGTTTTTGTGTCTATTCTTTTGGAATTTAAAAAAATCACTTTTGTCAACAGCTACGTTATATACATATATTACAATCCATAAAGATCGAAAACCCAAAAACCGACGACAGCATCAGAAAAATCTTCAATAACCCTCTCGTGGCTGCTACCTTACATACCTTAATTAGGGGAAAAAATTCAAAATAAAATACCTAGTCGACAAGAATCCGTCCAAAATGTTGCCCTATAGCAAACTCAGAATGACAAAAAGTACAAATTTTTGCTTATTTTTTACTTTAAAAATCGTTCCGCTTGAATTTATTTTTTAAAAAGTTCGTCGATTCGACGAAGAGTAATCTTAATGTATCAAAATGAAGAGTAACCTTTCAGGGTTAATTTATTCTTTCAATTTAGTTTTTAATTATTTAATTAAGAATTGGTTATTATTTTCATTTATTACTTTTTAATTTTAAATTAAAACTCCAATACCTGGCTTAATTTCATGGTATCGAACAATGTGAAGATAGAATAAATAAAAACCAAGAGTGTACAAAAAAATTATAACTAAAATTAAATAATTTGCTTTTTTAGTTTTTTTATATTTTTTGTATGTTGTAAATGGTTTAGTCAAACTAAATTGACAATGTACATTGCCATTGATGTTTTCCATTTTTGACTTTTAGCAATACGACAAAGTAACGATACAACAAATTTGTCTATTCACAAGTGTGTAAACAAAAAATCGTCTCTTTTAAACGATAAGCCAAACGACAGAGCTTGTCCAATCCTAAATTTAAAAGTGACCTCAAAAAAGAAATAAAAAATTAATTTTTCAAGACTTCAATATTATTGTCATAGATAAAAATATATTTATTCTGGAACGACTATTCGTCATGATTCACCATGCATTCTGCTTCCGTTCATTGATAGGATAAAAAAAATTTGTAGATCTTTTATTTTTTCACATTTATTAGGAATTGCAACATTAAAAAAAAATAGATTATGGTCTTGCAGAAACCAGTCAAGTGCCGTCAGTTGACTCCTTGCTTCATTAAACAAGGATTTCCCGGATTTGCTTCACCATCACATGGAGACAGTTTTAGATTTCGTTTGCATGTATCTACCTTTACAAAATAATTTTTACTTGGATTCCTTCTTTCGTGACCTACTATTTGACCACACCACTGTGCAGTGCTCTGGTTTTAAATACTGACTTTAACTTACTCCTTCACATTGTTGATTCGTAAGTTTTCATGTCTTTTAAGTTAATATTGTAAGAGTTTATTACGTTTTGAAATTTACGTAAATACTTTTTCTTTCTGTCAATTTAACATTAAGTTTGCCAGTAGCTCTGTTTGATTGTTGTAATTTTCACCTTTTAGTGTTTTCATTTAATGACTATTCATTCATTTAATGTCCAGAAATAAATGAGCAGTCATACGAAATAAGTTTTCTTGCAAAAGTATTTTAAATATGTAATGTAGGGATGTTATTTTGTAAGTATGTAAAATAGAGTATAAAGTGTATTTCATAAAATACGTATGATTCCAATTAACTACAAGTATTTCGTTTTGCTTAATTTATCATTTCCGCCGTAGCTTGTTTTGGGGGGTTTTTTTTTTTTGGCTCACTTGTTTAACTTACCAACAACCTGCATAGCGCCAAAAGCGGTAGCTGTAGAAAATAATGGTGCGTCTGCAGTCACTTCACATGAGAAATTGCCGGATAAACCAAAACCCACATTGCGTATTAACACTTGTGTCGCATTTGAGTTGCTAACCTGAGGGTGAAAAAAAGGTACAGAGTGTATAAATATTTAAAGTTGTTAAAGGGATGGTGTATTTGCTATATGAAGAATGAAATATTGAGGTTTAAATAAAATTTTATAAATTGGAGAAATTAAAAATTTTTTATTGTATTTTTGTTCTGGAAATTTCAGGCAATTACAGAAAAAAGCCTTTAAATTTTAGCCCTAAAAAACTTTTCACTTATTGAAATTATCTTCCCTCCTAAATTAAGCGGAAATTGAATCTGTATACAATGTTAGTCCCAATTCTCATGATGCAAGTCTTACTGATTAGCTTGCCAGTTTATAGGCGAGAGGGTAATGGGGAACAACAAATACTTCATATTGATGTACTCTTCATATACGCTTTTTTCTCAATTGTAATGTAAACAACACATACATATGTGTTTACTTCATACATAAAAAAGTAATGTTTCAGCAATAAGACTCGCATTGTGTGAAAGCAAAAGATGGTTTCACGAAAAAAATTTATTGCGTTAACATGATTATCGATGAAGCTTTTAAATAAAAGATTTTAATATGTTCAGTAATGATCTTAAGGGCTAATAAATCGGAGCAAGTTAAACTCTCTTTTTGGCTTAAAATGTGTTTAAACAAACAAATCTATAAATCAGTAAACATATAAACCATATTTAATCGTATAAAATTTGGCGTTTGAACTACCAATACAGACCATGTGAATTTGAAAACATTTATCGTAGTTCTGCCACATGTTATTTTTGAAGCTTCATATAATACAAGGGACACTGGTTTACAGCTGTTTAGTTTAAAGTACATATAAATTTAAGTTTAGTTCCACTAAACCAGCGCTTAAACTATCACTAATTTCTTAGCCATAAGCTTGCGAAAAATTTCTCTCTGTAACAACAATAATAGCTAAGAAATGGTTCTCTCTTTATTGTGATCATGTCCTTAGCTAGAGAAACATTTTTTTTAAAGAGATCTAGAAAAAAATGTCCCTCTGTAGTTAAAATATATTGCGCTACCCAAATTGTTTAAACAAAGTGACCTGACTTTTACAACAGTGCAATAGTCTTCAGTCTGCTTAAGAATCAATTGGAATAACGAATTTTTTTAACCACCTTTCCTACACAGAAAAAAATTTTGCTCCAGTAGAAGCATTAATCAAAAATAAAATCAGTTTTAATTAAAAATTTAATCAAGTGAATTAAACGTTTAATCAAGTGAATTAAACTTTTAATCAAGTATATTAAACGTTTAATTGACAATATTAATTTGCACCAGTAAACAAATAGTTATTCACTTGATTAAATTTTTCATTAAAACTGATTTTATTTTTGATTAATCCTTTTACTGGCGCAAAATTTTTTTCGGTGTAGGAAAATATTTAAAAGAACTATCAGCAAAATATATTTTCCTGCAGGTTAGAACAAGCGATTTATAACACTGTGTGTTTAATTTTTTAAGTCATGGAAAAATAACCATATACGACTAATAAATAACCATAAAGGACCAAAGAAAAATACCCGTGTCCCCAGTTTTGCCCAAAGTAATGCACTTTTTTTTTATGGGCCCTTAAAGAGTTGGGGCCTCTGAGACAAAGTTGTAGCTCTTGCCATAAAGAACAACAATTGTTAACATATAAAATCAAGAAAACTTCATCTTCAAGATCGAAATCGCAAAAAACTTTAAAAAATTAGATTTTTTTTACCCTTTTCCCGCTGTTCAGGTAGCAAACCCTTCAAAATTCAAGGAAACAATCAACCACAAAAATGTTCTTAAGATCTCAATAAACAACTTTCTAACATATGGACTTACTTAAAATGATTCCTAACACCGTTTAGGTAGCGCTTAGGTAGCCGCAAAAGTGAAAAATTTCCCGAAAATTTTACTGTGTGTAATCTTTTAAGTCATGGAAAAATAACCATATACGGACAATAACCATAAAGGACAAAAAAAAAAGACCCGTGTCTTCCAGTTTTGCCCAAAGTCATGCACTTTTTTTTAGGGGCCCTTAAAGATTTGGGGCCTCGGTGTCATTTTTGCAAAAAAGTGATCATTTTCTCAGGCTCATATCTTACAAGCCGTTCGGAATGTTGATTTTCCTTCTGAGACAAAGTTGTAGCTCTTGTCAAAGAAAAAAGAAATTGCTTTATTGTTTTCGCAAGAAAATGAAAATAAAGCAATTTGCCAGTACGGTTTTTTATGCTATGCATTTACAAATTTACTACCAATTATTTATTATTGGGAATACAACATTTTTTATAATAAGATTTTTTTTTGTCGTGCTTAATATTTATATGAAAAATACTCAACGGTTGCGAGACAGTTTCGTCTTATGAATGTGCCCATTATTTATTGTGATTTACGCAAGATTTCAAATCACGTGTTTTTGAATTCACGAGCGTGATTTTGTGGTGTTCTGAAAGTCATACAGTTTTTGTGTTTAAGGGTGTGCTTTCGGCAATTGAAGATCACACCAAAACACACAAAAACGGGACACTAAAATATCACACGTGTGATTTTAGTAGACACATGTAATTTGAAATCACGTGATTTGCAGAACAGGCCTGTTAGCCATATCCGTCTGTTGAAAACACGCAAAAGACCAAAAAACAATTTTCGTGTCAAATTGTTTCTAGCTCTCCTAATCAGTATGAGATTGAAATCCAGCACAATGCAGTAGAAAAAGGGCAATGAACCCATTTGTAAAAAATTTCCCCAATAACTGACATTAATTGGTGACGGAAATGTCATAAAATGTTGCACCGATTTGTTCTATATGACTAGAATTTATACCACTTTCGTAAATATCGGTCCATAATTAAACATAGGCCCCATATAAACCCTACTCAAATAAAGCTATTTTAGTAAACTTAAGAGTCAGGTTATATGTATATGAACTTTATAAGATTAGAAACCATGCTAATAAATTTTGTAGTGATATTTTACTAAAGGCCTCATATAAAGCCCACTCTCGGAAAATACTTCAGTACCCCTGGCACCTTAACGAAAAAGCTATTTAACTAAAATTTAGAATGACTTAGTCACACTTTCAAATTTCGTGAAGAACAATCCCTAATTTACCATAGTCCCCATAGAAAGTGTACTTTTAAAATAGACGTTAATGCACTTAAACCCGCAACGATTAATAACACAGTTTTATGGCAATCCTAAAATATTTTTACTACTGGATGGACGGTATCAAAGATTCGGCACAGACGAAGTTTTGCCCAAAGTTATGCACTTTTTTTAGGGGCCCTTAAAGATTTGGGGCCTCGGTGTCATTATTCAAAAAAGTGATCATTTTCTCAGGCTCATATCTTGCAAGCCGTTCGGAACGTTGATTTTCCTTCTGAGACAAAGTTGTAGCTCTTGTCAAAAAGAACAAAAATTGTTAACATGTAAAATCAAAAAAAAACTTCTTCTTCAAGATCAAAATCGCAAAAAACTTTAAAAAACTTTTTTTTAACCTTTTTTCCCCTGTTCAGGTTCATAGGTAGCAAGCCGTTCAAAATTCAAGGAAACGATCAACCACAAAAACGTACCTAAGAAATCAATAAACAACTTTCTAGAGCATATGAACTTACTAGGAATGATTCTTAACACCGTTAATGTAGCGCTTAGGTAGCCGCAAAAGTGAAAAATTTTCGTGTTGCACTGTGTAATGGATGCTATAACAAAAACTTTGTGGTTTCTCAACGTGTTTCGGGCATTGTACAATAGTTTTGTATTTGTTTGTTTTTTTTAGGTGTTACAATTTTTTGTTATCCACAGGAAGTCTCTTTCATAGAGTATATGTTTTCTGAGCTAGGGATATAATTACATAAAAATATATTTTTAAGCTGTCAACTCTTCCTGCTGTCTAAAAACATTTTTATTTTGAAATTTCTTTCGTAAATCCTCGTCCATATTATAAAACATTTGCTGCGAAAGATTTGAGTTTGATGACTAAAGGTGAAAGACGAATGGAAAACTGTACTTTTTGTGAGTTCGTTATTGACAGGCAGAAAAGAGTAAACATATAAAATACTGCAACAAATCTTATTGCTTGGACATGAATACAGTTACAAAAGAGAATTGAAAAAAGCTTATGCATAATACGGATGGGGACTTACTTTGTATGATTCTACACTACTTCACAACCATAGCAAAACTTGCAAAAAGCTTGAAAAAAATTTGTGTCACTACTTTTTAACTACAATAACTCAATATTTTTACAAGGGACATCCTTCCATTTAAAGGCGCCCGTACACGACATGTTTTTGTCATCTGACATGTCAAATTTCCCACTGCAAAATACATACATGTCGTGTGTTACCTTTTTAACTTTGCTTCTGTAAAAGTCAGACGCAAAGTCATCTGACAAAATTTCAATTAGAGCGTCCTCTATTTTCTTCTGACAAACCATCTGTCATCAGAAAGCTATGCCGGGAAGAAACCGGCAGCGGCGTCCACTATTGACGGAATCATTAGCCGGCTGAAGTGAATTTTTTTCAATACCGAGATATGTTTGATCATCTTACCACTGAATAGAATTTATGTGAATATATATATAAAAACCGTTTTATTATAAAATCCTAAATTTGTATCTTTGAATTAAAAGAAAAAAATGTTAAGATGGCTGAACTATTTTACGGCGCAAATAAAACTTTTCATGGCGGCAGCAAGCTATTTTGAAACCGAGCACTACTTTGGTTTCTGCAATAACAATGCGAAAAAAACAGAGACAATGTCAGAAGCAAATTACATGTACGTTTGTGACCGAATATTATAAAGCTTATATAAAACAGCGATTTTGACAGACATGCACAATTACATGTGACTTGAAAATTTGACATGTCAGATGACAAAAACATGTCGTCTATATGCTCCTTAAACGGATTCTTGTTTTACTACAGAGTATCTTTTTTGTAAGTAGAAACATTTACATAAAGAAAAATGCAAAATAATGGCGTTGCCACTAGCTTTGACACTTTTAATGCTTTGACTAGCTTTTTTTCTGTTATTAAATTCAGAACTGATTTTTCCATATACAAATCTAATTATGAGTAAAAAAATTTATTTGCCCAGTTGAGATTTTAATTTGGATCTTTATTTTCTGTGTTTAGTACATATGCGAACTACGAGAAAGAAAAAGAGAGTGGCGATTAAGTAAGAAAGAGAAATCGTTCAGGAAGATTTTGGTAAAATGTAATTTAAGTTTTTTTTTTTTGGGTAATGGCTAAACGTATGTTTTAAAAACTAAGCAAGATGAAACATTTCGTATCAAAGAAATTCTCTTAAGCAAGTTAAAAAACCAAGACCTGTGGCCGTATTCTGTAATTCGCCAAAGCTAAATCTCTATCGCTAAAAATCTATAAAGTTGATTGAGTGATTTTTGGATACGAATGCAACACTGTAACTTGCATTGCTAAATTACGCACTACCATAAATATTTAATTCGCCGCAGTTTTATTTTTTAATGTCATCGCTAAAATTTTTAAATTTTGCATTCTCTAAGGCATTTTAGCGATAGAGATTTAGCTAAGCGAATTACAGAATACGGCTGATGGTTACTCTCGAGATTTCAAGCGAAGAATTTCTCGCAGAAAGTTTGCTTTCACACGTTTCATCTTTTAAAGCTCAACTCTTGTGTTTTATGGTGAGAGAAGAAATAAGAAAAGGGGTTGGTACAGAGATACCTGTACTCGGTCTGTTCGCTTTGTGTTTTCATTCGTAGGTATATTGCCAACGATGACTGCATTTTGAACCGAAAAAAGTTGAAACCGATTGCTGCGTGTAATCATAATAGCACTTTCAAAAGGGAATTGAAAAGAAGTTGAGCATCAAAAGATGAAACATTAAAATTCAGACAAAAGAACTTCTGCGCGAAGTTTATTCTTTGTACAAAAGATTTGACGCTATCGAACGTTTTTCCTGTGATTAGAAAAAATAGTTTTCTGTGTTTCTCCTTTTACAGATTAAGTTTTATAGATTTTTCAAAGCAATAAGCACATATTAAAATGTAACTATTAATTTATAATTGCTTTCTGAAACATAAACCCAAAAACCGAAAAGAGCTTAAGGTAGAATAAATTTTTTTAATTCGTATTCGAACCGCAATTCAAGAGCATTTTTACCAACTAAAGAGCTTAACTACAAAATACGTATGTATGTTTTTTATTGGCCAATATGCCAAAGTATTTATCATTTTTTTCCCTGCCACCAAATATTTTGCTCATATCTATAACAATGAGGGCAGGGAAATGCTATAGCAACTTCAGATTTTATTACAACGACCATTTGGAAAGGGAGTTTTGTTTTTCTTTTTCAGGAATTAAGAACTTATGTGGAGATTTCTTTTTTTTATTTTTTCTTTCAGCAATTGCTTTAATCGTTATTGTTATTTGGTGTTTCATAATGCCAATGTCAGCAACTCTAGCGTTCGCGTAAACGACTAAAACAAATGGAAAAATGCATCCTTTACAGTTACGTTAAGTGACTGGATAACGGTAAATGTGTTTGTATGGTTATAAAAATCTATGGTTCGTATTGTTTGTTTTTAAATAAATATTCTACAGTGAAAAACAAAAATGAAGAACATTTTTCAAAACTGTTTATATTTATATGCAAATTTTGTTAAAAATTTTAATTATCCTGTTTATAATTCTAAAGCTAGGTCCACAACTATTAAATATTTTTATTAAAAAATTATTTGCTTTTGTAAAATGATTGGCTAGATCAAACATCATTGAATAGTTTCTAGATTATATTAAACAGAGTTTAGTAAATCAATAGAAATTGTTAAAACTAGTGCTAAAGCTTTTCGTCAAATATTTGTTAGTTCTGAACATACCTTAATGCTGGACTCCCACAGGGAAGTAATTCAGGGCCTCTATTGATATTAGAGTTTTTTTTTCCCGGACTTTTTCGATTTCCGGGAAAGCGGGAAATTTTTTTAAATTTCCCGGGATCCCGGGATCCCGCTCCATATAAATAATACAAAGTAAATTTTGTTATTAATTAATGAAAAAAACTTTTATAAAAAACGTAAGGGAACTTGTTTACAAAGAAAGTAAAAGAATTGGTTCAATACTAAAAAATTTATTGAAGATTGAAATAGGAACTTGAATTATTATCACTTCACGCCTTTATTCCCTATTATTATGCTTTTACACAGTATTATTAAGCTCTGGATACAAGATAAAAAGATAGCATAAACATAACAATTTAATTCATAAAACAATAATAAAAACAAAATTCAAATTAAGGTACGCAAGATATGAGTTAAAAAAGTTAATTAATAAAATAGATAAAATATTTAAAAGAAATATATAACATTTTTTAACGGCTTAGGAAATAACTTTCTGACACACCCAAAGCGCTTAGTAAGTCTTCAAAAATGATTTTCCTGATTTTATTTACTAATTATCATGTTTCCGAAAAATTTCGTTCATTTTTTAGGTTGGACAAATAGTTTAAAGTGCACCGTTGTAGCATGCTTCGGATTTACAATCAGAAGCAATTTTTTCTTTTTTATAAACAACGTCTATATCAGTCAAATGTATGTCAAGGTTGATGCAAAAATAGCATCAACCGGACTGCTTCTTCCAAACCTTTTCATTTCAATAGGTCCATTTGTAATCTTCAGGACAATGTGTTTTGCTAGTTGTATGTTGTAGTATCTTACACGAGTTTCCAAAATGTAATTTTATTTCGGTTTCCCCGCACTTCACGGGTACATAAACCAACACAAATTTAAATTGAAATTGAAAATTTGTGTTTATCACCTAATAAACATATCGCCCCTTCATTGCATCATAGTCATATCTCAAAATTTTAAGTAACTTTAACAAAGATTTCTTTCATACCTTTTCGTATTATATCTCAAACTGAACCGAAGTTATACCAAAATATATCTTTAAATCGGTACATTTTTAAAACTTTAATCGCATTTTGCCAAGATCGTTTGTTTTTGTAGATATGACTATGTTGCAATGAAGGAGCGATATGTTTAAGTATCTCCTATTTTTATGACTTGTTCATGGACAATGAAACTTTACTGCCTGCATCTTATTTGGAATTAATGTACTTTATTAACTCTTCACTTCACTAAATGTCATAATAGTCAACTTTTGCACTGCCCATTCTGCTTTTAGTAGATTTATTGCATCAGGAGACATTGATTTAAATACATGTACTCACTTCTTGAAATTGATCTAATCCACGACCCATCTACAGATGCTAAGTTTTAGAGAATAGAAAACTAAATTTCAAAGTATAAATAGCTATTTTCTGAAATTATGAGGAATTTTTTATTTCCCGGGATCCCGCAAGAAAAATCCCGGGAAAACGGGAAATAAAATAATTGAAATAACAATAATATGGTTAATATGTTTAAAATTTTCTTTAAAAATAGTTTTGTTGGAGGTGACCATATTCAAACATGTTTTTTCTCTGCGTGTGCATATAACATTTCCTTTGCGTAAAGAACCATGGCCCCTTTA
This sequence comes from Pollenia griseotomentosa, assembly GCA_963931875.1. Classification (NCBI taxonomy): domain Eukaryota; kingdom Metazoa; phylum Arthropoda; class Insecta; order Diptera; family Polleniidae; genus Pollenia; species Pollenia griseotomentosa. Next base: position 129,219,396 of record OZ007560.1, read on the forward strand.
AAAGTCAATAACCAAATAATACCTCATCATCAGCATGTAAAATATTTCGGTATTAGATGTCGACGTTTAAGCAGGGCTGTGTAGTCGGAGTCGTAGTACTCGCTAGTTCACTGTTTTAACCTTTCGGTTTGAAGTGCGCCAAGATATATTGAAAAAGATTTTTGTAGCGATGTTCATATATATATATATGACTGGAAAAAGCACTAAGTGAAACTACATTCTAAATTACAACCTTCAAAGTGAATGATAATAGAAAAAAAGAAAAAGGAACTTGGAAAAATAAAAGAAATTGTTTTAGATATAATTCCCATCAATGTGGGGGTTAACCCGAAAAATTATTTAAGAATACTTTTATTTTCTCACTTTTGGGAAAATTGGAGAGAAAATAAAGACTTGCAATTTTATATTTTGGTCTTGGACAATAAAAATATTGATCATGCGACGGAAAATACTATGGCGAGTACACTGAAGAAAAAGATCTCAATTTATAATCCAAATTTTTTATGTTTTTAATTAGGCTTAAGTTCATTAAATTTAATTTTCATTAAATTATTTTTATTTTTTTTTTTTTTTTTTTTTCATTATTTATTTATTGAATCTTCATATATTAAATATGAACTAACAATAATTAATCAAATCTTAACCTAATACGTTATTTTATGTCCTGCCAGTGCCAGACAAAAATTTTCTTCATCACGGGTTCTGTTCACTTATCTAGGTGTTTATCGCTCATCTAATTGGATAAGTGCTGCAGTGTCTCTTCTTCTTAAGCGAGTGTGGCCGCCATGATTTAAGATATTTCGAGCTAGTGGATTTGGGTGTTGTTCAAGCCTTTTTAAATATTTTACCGCATATTTTGTAATCATAGTTTTGACTAATGGAACATTGAGATCCTTGTGAATATTTGAGTTTTTTACATACCAAGGGGCAGCTGTGATTATTCGAAGAATTTTATTTTGGCGCCTTTGAATTTTTTCTATATTAGAGGCCGAGGCAGTGCCCCATAACTGAATACCATAGCACCAGATTGGCTTTAAGATGGAGTTGTAAAGAAGAAGTTTGCAGTCGAGACTAAGGACAGAGTTTCTACCAATAAGCCAATGAATTTGAATGGCTTTTAGTTTCATTTGAGTTAATTTTGCCTCTATATGGCATTTCCACGTTAATCGCCGATCCAGATGTATACCGAGATATTTTACATGCGAATGTTGAGGAATTATTTGATTGTTGATTGTAATATGGGGGCAAGATTCCCGGCGCAAGGTGAATGTTATATGCACGCATTTTTGCTCATTGACCATTATCCTCCATTGTCTTAACCATATTTCTAGTTGAAATATGTGATGCTGTAAGTAACGAGATGCTTCATAACGGTTTTCGTGGACGCTTAGAAAAGCAGTATCGTCTGCAAATGTTGATGTTTGTGTATAGTTGCTTGTTGGCATGTCCGAAGTATAAATTAAGTATAATAGGGGGCCCAGGATGCTGCCTTGTGGGACTCCAGCGTCAATGGGCTGAGGTGAACTTAAGAAATTTCCTTCTTTAATAATAAATTGACGACCGACTAAGTAGCTTTCTAGCAGCTTGTGTGTGTTTGCTGGTAAATTTTGCTTCAATTTATGTAATAAGCCTTCATGCCAGACTTTATCAAAAGCTTGCGAAACATCGATGAAGAGTGCTGAGCAATATTTTTTTTCTTCAAATGCTTTTCTTATGACATTTACTATTCGATGAGTCTGTTCGATTGTGCTGTGTTTTCTTCGAAATCCGAACTGATGGTTTGGAATACATCTATTTTCACTTAAAATCGGTGTTAATTTTGAAACTAATAATTTCTCAAACAGCTTTGACATATTTGATAATAAGCTAATAGGCCTATAAGACTCAACTTTTGTATGATCTTTACCTGGCTTTGGTATCATGGTAACTAAGGAAACCTTCCATTTTTGAGGATAGTATTCGAGACGTAAAATAGCATTAAAAATAAAAAGAATAATTTTCTTTGCTATGCGAGGTAGCTCTAAAAGCATTTTATTACTGATCTTATCAATACCAGGTGCCTTCTTAGTGTTTAAGTCACAAATAGCCTTTTCGATTTCTCTTATCTCAAATCTTAGGGGGATAGCTGCTCTAGCAGCAACAGGTGGTAACTCTGCCGCAATATTGTGAGATATATTTGGTGTAAATACGTTTTTCAAGTGACTAACAAACAGATTTCCTTTTTCAATATCGTTTCTTGCCCAACTACCATTCAAGTTTCTTAATGGTGGCTTTGATATAACTGGCCTTTTTAAATTTCTAGCTGCACGCCATAATGAGTAGTCAGATTGTGGAGTTGCATCAAGTTCCTTAAGATATTTTTCTAGAGAAGCCGTTTTCTGAGTCTGCAGTAACTTTCTTAGCCTTTTTGTGTACTCTTTTAATAAATTCTTAAGTTGCGGGGATCTGTACAGTTGCCACTCTCTTCGAACTCTCCTTTTTTCAGTCAAGAGCCGCTCGACATCTGAAGAATATATTTTAATGGTTTTTGTTTTTTTTGGGGCAAAATTGGAATGTTGAACAGCTAGTTTCAGAAAACTGTCAAAATTGTCAATAGAGCGATCTACGTACTCCGGTGTACTGAGCGGAATATTTTCTGTGCAATGGGCACTGAGAAATTTTTTATATTTTAACCAATTTATTTGTGTGGCTGACGTCGCTAAGTAACATGACGGAGATACAATTCTATTTGGGTTCGTTATAGTAACAATTGTAGGTGTGTGGTCGGATGATAATTCTAGGGAAGCTTCAACATGAATCGTTTCTGTGGGGATGTTTTTAACCACTCCAAAGTCGATAACATCTGGAATTTTTTGCTGATCAGTAGGCCAATATGTTGGTTGTCCGCTCGCGACCACGTTTAAACCCATTTTAGAGATTGTGTTAAACAAAACACGACCTTTTGGTGTTATAAGTCGTGACCCCCAGAAGGTATGTTTAGCGTTATAATCGCCAGCGGCGAGGAAACAGGGTCCTAATGATTTAAAATATTTATAATATTGGCTTTCTGATATGGCAAATCTAGGTGGAGAGTATAAAGAAGAAATTACTAAGTTTCGATTTAGCTCTTCAACACAAATAGTCGTTGCTTGCAGATAATCTTCACAATGATCAAACATTAAGTAGTGTTTGATTCGGGCTTTTATCAAAATGGCAGAGCCTCCACAAGCTCTATCTCGAGGGTCCTTAGTATCATATAGTATATAACCATTGATTTTAAACGTATTTCTTGAGGTCAAGTGAGTTTCAGAAACCAACATGACATCAATTTGTTTATTTTTTAGAAAGTATTCTAATTCATTTTTAAGTTGGCGGATGCCGTTTGCGTTCCAAAAACAGATTTTTAAACAGTTCATGGCTTGTTAAGTATAGCTTGCAATAACATCGATTGCATTCTTAGAATTTCCTGCATCATATTACCCATTGTGTTCGTAAAATTATTAACTGTTTGCACTAATGTTTCCATGGTTTTTTCAAGACGACTTAAATTAGAAACTGGAGTTTCTTCATTAATTGGCGAAGCACCTTGCATTGTCACATGGTTTGATTTTAGAATGTTAGCGTAGGAGGTTCTGTTATTACTAGGCTGTGGAGCCTGAATGACATTAGTGTTTAGCTGATTTGTTACCTGCATTTGAGGGAATTAGTTTTCGGTCCAACCGACTGCTTGACGATAGTGTATACAGGGCATCCTCTATAATTGGCTGTGTGATTACCGCCACAATTGCTACATTTTTTAACGTTGGGGTCATTTTTAGATTTATCGCAAAGATTTGTACCATGTAATTCTCCACATACTACGCAAACAGGGGGTAAGTAGCAGTATGCCTTAGTATGGCCAAATTCTTGGCAGTTCAGACATTGAACGGGACCGCCTCTTTTGTGCGGCTCCTCTATAGTTACTTTTCTGTACAGAATGTATTTTAAGTTATAGATGGGATGCGTTTCATTTTTTTTAAGTTTAACGTCGCCGGGTTCAAACTCCACTCGAAAAAGTGGTTGGGGAATTTTTTCTCTATTTTTAATGTTTAATACATGTTTTACCTTGAAGCCTTTTTCTTCAAGGAATGTTTTTACCTCTTCTGGGTCCACACATGAGTCAATACCCTTAATCACTACCTGAAGACCTTTACTGCTTTTCAGTTGGTATGTATACAAATTTTTTTTGAGTGCCTCAAAGTTGCTTACAATTTTTCGAAAATCATTCTCATGATTGATTTGTATTTTTGTTTCGTTTATACTACCACGCTTGATAGCAGCTACGTAAAACGAATTTTCACCTATATTCGATATTAAACTCTTTATGAGCTCATTAGAATTTTGCTCCCTCAGATATATCGGGGGAGGCTTGGTCGATTTTATGACGTTTTGTGCTTCAGAGGATTCATCCTCCAGAATTGCAAAACGATTTTGAGAATTTATTTTATCAAAAGATGGTACTTTTGAGGCCGAAGCAACTGCTGCAGAGGTAGGGCTGCGTCCCCGTTTAAGCACTGTTATGTACCTGTCCATACCAACTTGTACTGTAGGCTTTTGAGAAGTTTTTACTTGCGTTATTGAGTTGTCCATAGCGGCTGTTTTGGGGTTAACCGTTTCATCACTTGTTAAAGTTATTTTTTGCTCTGTGGCAACGCTTGCAGTTAATAAATTTGTTATTGTATTACGATCGACCGTATTTTTAAACAAAGAGGGTGAGAGGGAACGAGTTCGAGTAATAGGTTTAGCCGTTAAATAATTGCTATCATCGATTCTTTTTTCTGCGTTTGTTTCGTCAACACTCAATGTAACATACGCATTTCTTTCATTATGTTTAATTGTTTTTGCATTATATGCATTCATAAGAGTTTTTTTTTTATATATTACTGTTTGTTTAATTGTGCTCTTCTTTTTATTTGTTGTTTAAAAAAAACCCCGAGAATAAAAAAAAAGAATAAAGAAAACAAGAAATGTTTTTGCTTAAAATGTATGTATTTATATGTATGTGTGTACATACATATATTTTTGTTATTTGTAATTTTTAATATTTGTATTATAAATTTTATGTTCACTAATTTAAAAATTATTGTAAAGCGTCCATTCATTCGCTGATCTTATATTATTTAAAAAATAATATGATATTATAAATATACAATTGTTTATGTTAAAAAAAAAACCGTATGCCGAGTTAAAAGAAAAAAAAACACGTCTGCAATTAACGAGCACGCAAGCAAGACTTTTGATTATTTTTATGACGAAAGGAATTTTACAACATGAAAATTAATTAAAATTGTTATTGATAATCTTTCAATCTTGACCGTGGCCGGGATTTGAACCGCGGCCGGCAGGTTACCATGACATGTTTCGTTCGCAACCACTCGGTCACCTCAGATGGATTTGCCGTTTTACACTCGCAGCCATCGACGACTGCTGACGTCAATAGTCAAACATGAATCCTTAAACCAAATTGTATTTTAACTTTTGGTAGATCGAAATTTGCTTTTTTGAATGATTATACATTTAAATTGATTTTACATGTTTTTTCCTTACTTCTGTTTTTTCGTACTTTTGTCAAGAATTCTTCTTGAAGTCCAAAGTACATTTTTTTTTTGTTTTTTCTTTTTTGTCTTTCTTTTTCTTGTTGACCTTTTTCAGCACAACTTGAAGGACAAATGATCTCAATTTATTTGTTAAAAAATTTATTTTTTTTTTAATTCTGCAAGTGGGAGATAGACTAAAGCAAGCCACATTTTGAAAACATGTTGAAAATCACAAATGCTTTTATTTCTGTATTAAAAATTTGCGATTGTTCGAATATTTTATATGACTCCAATTTTTATTTTTTTTTTTATTTCGATGATGATATCCTTAATAAAATTACGTAATATAAGGTAACATACCTTTATTTATTAAATTCAGTGACATTTTGACAAAACACTTAAATCAAATTTAAAAAGTTGAAAAAATCTTGTTAATCATACGAATTTTCAATCAATAAATATTTTTGTTTACGTTTTTTAAATTTTGTATTACAAACTTTAATTTTGGTTAATTTTGTTATTTAATAAAAATGATTTTTTCACCTTGTTTTTGTATAAACTTTTTCGCTGCCTTATCTCGACTTAAGATGTTTTGCCAAAATGCCACAGAATTTAACTAGGTGTTCTTTAAGTCCAACAATAAAAGGTCTGCTATTTCCCAGAAATAATACAAGGCTTTCAACAGTTTTTTTTTACCTAACTTTTCTCTTCGAAATGTGTTATTCAAATTATTCAAGTAACAACTGAAGGCACATCTGCATGTGTAAATAACTTGATGCCCTTTACGTCAAAGTAAGTTTGACTTTATGTTGTTTTCAACTTTTCTATCCCGAAAACCACATTATATAGGACTTATGGGAGTCCACCCACCGATAGAGGAAAAATTCTGATTCCAATAGTATAAAAAACGTATTTTGAAAAAGATGTGAATTGGTGTAGTTCATACTTCCCCTGCAGAACTATTGTTAAATTTTTTTGCACTGTTTGCATAATTTTAATAAATTAATATAACTATAAATTTTCATATTAATTCGAATGTGTATTCTAAGTCAAATTACAATTTTAAAAGCCTTTTTTTACTTTAATAGTATTAATCCTTCAATATTTTCCAGGAATATTTTCTAGGCACTATCAGAATTTTCGTTTGTATATTTCTGTTACTCACCATGAGAAATAAATTCCCAAATTAATAAACCTTTCAAAACATACTAATTTTCCTGGTGGACTCTAGTGTATTGCAAAACTAATTCGATCCAATATGGATTGTAGCAAAACTCGTTTCTTTTGAAAATTCGTACCAAAACTCGTTCGTTCCAAATTCAATTTATTTTTTTTTCTATATTTCAGTTGGTTTAAATTTTTCAACTGTTGTGTTATTAATCAAGAATTGCATAACACTTTAGAATCGTTTTTTGCATTTTCCCAAAATTGGAATAAAGTGTGACGAAAGAGTTTTGCATCTCACCTGCAAATGTAAATACATAACTATGATAAAGCTTAATGCGGCACGTGTTAGATTTAAAATACCAATTTGTAATTTGAATATAATTTTTTTCTTGCTTCATTTAACCATTTAATAGCAATTGCATTAAAAAAGAGTTTAAAGTCAAATAAGGACCAGTCTCATTGAGAATCAAGGTAAGAGTGGAAGTCGGAGTTGGAGTCGGTGTCGGAGTTGAAGTCGGAGTCGTACTTAAAAAATTTCAGCGGATGGCGTCGGAGTTAGTCTATCAGCGCCGAGGTTGCGGGTTCGATTCCCGCCAGAGACTCTGGTTTCTTTCCTGCAGACAAGCATAGAGCTTCGCGGGATTAGCTTAGGAAATTAAAAAAAAAAAAAAAAAAAAATCTAAAAAAAAATGTCTAGTTCACAAAAAAAAAAAAAAAATCTTGACGACTCCACAGCCCTGCGTTTAAGGTGCAAATACCTTCAAAAGCCAAAGTTAACACAATAAGGTCATGGTAAGAAATTGGGCCCTTAGTCTTGATTGTTAATTCCTACTTTACAACTCTATTTGGAAGGCAATATAATGTTATGATATTCAGTGAAGGGGCACTGCCTTAACCTCCAACATAAGGAAATTCCAAGGGCGCCATATCAAAATTCTTCTTATCATCCCATGCCCTACCTGGGGTTAAAAAACCAGAACATTCCTCAGTAAAAACTATGATCACAAAGTATTCAACTTGATATTGAAAATTGGCTTGATTCGTATCCAAATCTCATATTTTCGCTTAAGGAGAACTGATACTATAGCACTTATCTGAGCGCTAAGCAATTATGTTAACGGGAACAGTGAGTGGGGTAATTTTCGCCCAAGATTTGCAGAATGTAAACTTAAGAACATGTTTAAGATTTGAAAAATTATTGTTAGTTCAGATTAAATATATAAGGATTTAATACATAAATATCCAAAAAAAAAAAATATTTTCCTAAAATTGAACACATCTGTTTTTTCAGTTCTTTTTCTCTGCATTTTACAAACCAGTTTACGGGTATGCAGATTATTACAAAAGTTTCGCTTTATCGTGGTATTTTTCGTATATTTTTATATTTTTTTGTCATTTGTTTAACTTTATTTTTCATTTTTTTTTTTAATAGAAAAAATAACAGTTACCTAATGGATATTGGTGCCAATGTCACAATTGCTAAAACATACGTATTGGGTAACGACTTATACATCTAGGAGAACAAAATCTAACTATTTGCATGTCTCTGAGTTTGTGGCAGAATTTTCTTTAACATTTTTGCCAATATTGTGTTTTCTATTGACTTAAAATAGGAGGTAAAAAATCCGAGTCTGTATGCATTTTTAATTTATTTTAGTAGAGTTTGAAAAAAAAAAAGATTTAGTATTTTATTGTGGTCTTGTGACCAATTTTTTATTTTAATATTTTTAAAAGCTTTGCAGACTTAAAAAACGATTGCGGCAGAAGAATTCATTCACAGATTCTTATCTGTCTATTTTTTTTTTGTCAAACGATAGTAAATTAAAAAAGTTTTTTTAAATTAAATTGATATTTTTATAACTACGTAGGTAGAGTTGTGAGTAATGAAAAACCAAATGGGAAATATAAAATAAAATCAGTATCAAACGCGTTTTTATATTTGGTATGCAAAGCGAAAATAAGTCGGTATATAATTAAAATTCTAACTCGCTTTTATAGAATGTTTTCAAGGTTTCAATTAAGTGATTTATGATATGTAATACATATGGGCATTTCCATGAGAATGTCAATCACGAATCAAAACATTTAAACGCTTGAAACTTTTTTCAAATATGGTAGAAAGGAAAAAAACACCCGAACTTTACTATGCCGAGGTACTTATAGCTTATTACAATTTTTAAAAAGCAAAAGCTTAAACTCACTTTCTCATTGATTCATTTTTAGTAACTGCAATTAACATTTATTACAATCAAAATCATCTTACAAAATTTTATTGGAATCGGTCCATATTTGACCATAGCACCTATACAAATACTACTCCCGAAAATAGCTTGTAATGCCATGACTTCCTCATAAGTGTTGGTATTTAAATAAAAATTGGCGAAAATGACTTTTACGATAGGTACTATGTCATGACATGATCAGCGTTGCCACGACCAAAAAAATTTTGTAACCAAAATGTAAAAATAAAGTAACCAAAAGCGAAAAAAAGTAACCAAAATTATTTTGTATCAAAAGTACTATTTTGTTCGCACTTCAGTTTAAAAATATGTCTAAAGAAGAAATTGTGTTTGTTTGTATCTTGTAGGCTCATTAACCGCTGGACCGATTTCGGGAAGAACATAAGGATATGGACATTTCCTGGGGTCACGAACGTACGTTCGTACGCTTTGGTATGCAAAAAATATAGAAAACAAAACTTTTCCTAGAATTTTTTTTGCGATTCGATAGCATTTGGGTAGCTCTATGACAGTAGTGAAATGTAAAAATCTGCGTAATGGAACGGAATATTCAAAAGTGGTTAATTTATTTTGAAAGTGTATTAATGTAGGTCTCCATCCAGCATTTACAAAACAAAATATCTCTTGGTTTTTGTTTAATTGGCTTATGTACGGGTCGCGAACGTACGATTTTTCCATATGTTTTTTTATTATTCTCACCATGCATTTTCCCATAAATATCCTTAAATTTCCTTAACAAGAAAACTTAATACTCCTTTTACAACTGATTGTAATGGAGAGATTTTGAAGAAAGAGTGTAAACATAACATATTTTTTGCATGTAAAATAAGTACATAAAAATGTCTTTAGAGGTAGAAAATATAAGAAAATATAAAATTTTCCAGTTTCCAGCGCAATTTCCTCAAGTAAAACAGCTGAGATATGCTATGAAACCATTCTTTTATAACAACATAGACTTTTTTTTATAATAATAAACAATAAAAGACAAAGATTATCAACATTTTATTTTTTCATCCTGGTAGACCATTCTGGGGAAATGCCCATATACAATTTTTCGAAATTTTTAGTGGAAGTGGCACTTCCTATACAAAGTTTAAACTTATTTTCGTCAATTTGAGCTTTAGCTTTCATTCTTTTTATATGTGTGTTATATTATTAAAGTGCAAAATTGAGCTAAACTTTGCGGTAGATCTTTAATTTATAGATGATTTTAGCCCAGTGGAATATACTTATATTAAACGGGATCGGATCGGAAGGGCCTTTGACCTTATCGTTTATCTAGAAAAGTGTTTCAGTTAGCCATATGAAGCATGCAGAGTAGCAGATAATGGCCATTTTCACTTGATAGTCTGTTAAAGCTTAAGCTTCTAAAACAATTATTTTTAACTAGATGAAAAAAGTATTGGTTCAAGATGCATAAATACCACACACAATTTTTAAAGGTCAAAAAAGCGGAGCGGGTAGTTCTCGCTCCAAAACCAAAAATTGGTTATTTTTGTGTTGAAAAAAAGTAACCAAAATGGAAAAAAAGTACACAAGTACACATTGAGAAAAAAAGTAACCAGTTTTGGTTAAAAGTAACCAAAACGGCAACGCTGGACATGATGTTGTGCTGGTAGGTCCAAAATTAACCATAGGTCCCATATAAACCCCCTTCCTTAAATCGGTTAGGGGCAAACAAATCTCATATAGATGAAGATAACTAAATAATATTTGACACAAATAACTTTTATATAATTCTAAGCCTCATAGCATAATTTTGTTTTGGCGACCTTGATTGTCCATGGGTCCCAAACACTCTCAAAATTTTTTTTTAGATATTACGGTGGTAGGGTATCTTATGCTCGCGCTTGACCGACTATACTTTCTTACTTGTTTGTTTTAAGTTTTTATATATATATCTTTACAAAAAATATATTTCATGCCTTGTAATACTATAAGAGAAAAATCTGTCACGTACGGTATGTCACGAACGATATTATATTTTGTTCATTATAAAACCATCCAAAAAAAATTTTTTTTTACAATTACGAATTATAAAGGAAAAATATGTAGTTTTATGTAAAAAATTAAAAAAAGAAGAAACACCTCCCACAATTCGCAGATTTTCGTATTTTTTTTACATTTACCCCAAAATCACTTTCGTTTTATGTCACGTACGATATGCACTTATTATGCTCGATACTTTGAACAACAAGGTTCGAATTTGACAATTTTTTTTCATATATAGTACCCTCTAAATGAAACATAATGATAACAAAATTTTGCAGTTACTACTATTTATGCAAAATCTCTAACTCTCTGAAGTCGTAAAAATGTCAAGTACAATGACATGGAAATGCCCATATGAGTATTATTTCGAGCTTCCAATATATTCCAAAACTAAAGGTACGTTCAGACTAATGAAAAATTTGACGAAAATATTTGTTCTGATATTTGCTTCAAACAATGTGAAACAAAAAAATATTTTGTTTAGCGTTCAAACTAAGCTCAAATATTTGACAATTTTTGTTTGTTAAAATAGTTGGCAAATAGTGTCAAATAAAATAAACTAACTCATGTTTGCCATGCGTTCAGACTAAAACAAATATTTGCATCAAATAATTATTTAATGAAAGTGTCTAAAAATAAAAATATATTTCCCAAATAGTAAAAATGACCGCAGAAGTTATTTTATTTATATTATTCTGTGGAGCAGCAGCATCTCTTATAATGTTGGAACAGGAGAATGAAAAAGAAAAAAAAACTGGAAGACAATGGGTAACGGGAACATGGCTAAAATTTGCGAAAAATTGCAAACTTGGAAACAAACCCTAAAGTTGATTTGAAATCAGTTAAAAACCAATTGTCGAAAAATAAAAAAAAAAAATTTTTTTCCAAAAATAGCGAAAATTCTTAATTTTCAAACAAACTATAAAATTGACTTAAAGTCCCTAAAAGTATAAGGAATTGCAAAAATTCGGTTAAATTGCTAAATTACGGAAATTCGCAAAAATTTGCTTATAGCGGCATGATAGCAAAGTTTAATAAATATTAAAAATCGTTAAAGCTGCAAAGAATCACAGGAAGAAATCGCGAACATGGCTAAAATTCTCAAAAAATTGCAAACTTGGAAACAAACCCTAAAATTTATTTGAAATCGCTAAACTGATTAAAAAACAATATGTCGGGTAAAAACAAAAAAAAAAAATTTTGCAAAAAATATCGAAAATTCGCAAACAATTTTAATATTTCAAACAAGCCATAAAATTGGTTAAAAGTCCCTAAAACTATAAGGAATAACATAAATTCGACAAAAATTGCTAAATTAACGGAAATTCGGAAAAAATTTGCTAATAGCGGCATGATAGCAAAGTCTAATCATCATTAAAAATCTTTAAAACAGTCAAGAGTCCGAAAACATACAGGAAAAATTGCTTCTATCAGGAACATGACTAAAATTATTTGTCGTTGTTTGCTCTTACAATTTTTTTGTGATATCAAATAAATGTTTGCTCAAAAATAACTAAAATATTTGATATTTTGTGTTCGCAATATGTTCACATTGGACAAATATTTGTTTGCCGGCAAATACTTTTATTTGCTCAAAATCAGCTTTTATTTTATTTGACACTCAAAAACATTTTGTGTTCAGACTACGTTAATAAAATATTTGATGTTTGCTTTCAAATATTTTGTCAGTCTGAACGTACCTTAATGCAATTGGCCTTGAGCTCAACAAAATTGTTTTGTTTGTGAAAAGGATAAATATTTTAAGACTGTTATTGCGATTAATTGCAATAATTGATAAACGAAATTGCACAAAAATTCCATCAAAAACGATTAAATATCAAAATTTGTCTAATACATCATTGTTTTAAGTAAAATTTTAAATCCAAGCTTGTAATAATAAATTTAACCCACATTAGTTCAAGCAATATACATTATTTTTAACAGGTTTTCTAAAAAAATCGAATTTCATATGAGAATTTTGCTCAATTCAATTTAGATTATAACTGGTGTCCGAAAATATAATGTTTTAATGTTATAATGGCAGAAAAGTAATTTTTCTCTTTGTATCTCTTTAAATTGGTTCTTCGGTCAGAATAAAGTTGTTTAGCTGGTTTTTTGGTATGGAGGCCGCAACAATGTGGTTGTGGCTTCTTCATGAAGTACTAACCACAATATGGGTATCGGTGACTTAAATATGTTTAAAATAGCATTTACATATTTAAAAATTTTTCGTTAAAAAAAAGTTTCGTTGGAGGTGACAATATTGAATAATGTGTTTTCTTTGGTTGTGAGAAAAGCTCATCGATTGTACGTTTTTACCACACGCAGAAAAAGATATGGTTGGAGGTAACCATATTCTAAGAGCAACATACTATGGTTGGATTTTAATAATTTTTAGTTTTGCAGGTTACCAAATTATGGTTAAATATGGTTAAAATTAACAAAATTATTCCCAAAATCAATCATAGTATGGTGAAAATTAACCATAATTTGTTGAAAATAAACCATATTTTGGTCAATATTAACCATAATAATGGTCAAAATTAATTATATTATGTTCAAAATTAACCATATTATAGTCAAAAGTTTCCAGAAATTTGTCAAAGGTAGCCATATTATGGTCAGAATAAACAATACTATGGTCAAAGTTAACCATATTATGGTTACTGATTTCATCTATTCTTTCAATTTGTTTATTAGGTGTCAAGTTATAATTTTATTTTATAAGTGTCACGTTTAAATTTATTTCACTTTTACAAGCAACCCAATTGAAACATTTTCTAGCCTTTGAAAACCTTCATAAGCACTCCTTCTGTTTAACATTAGTACAACTACGTAAATTAATGTATCTTACGGCCAATTTCACCAAGTTCAGTTATAATTAACTATCAGTTATAGCTGTCAAAACGTATCGTTAACTGGAAGTTAAAGTAATAGTTAGTTTTAACTGAACTTGGTGAAACTGGCCGTTAATCAATAATTAAAATAAAATGATTGAGAATTTTATGCAAACCAAGGACGTATGTATTTAAAACGCTATCAACTATTGTATAGGGCTAAACGACCATATGTTGTTGTTTTAAACATATTATTTTTAAATTTAAGTAAACATACAATGTTAACAAATATATTTAATTTCAAACATATTATTGTTATTCCATTTTAACTATAACATGTTTGGGTACAACCATAATATGGTTATGGCTTTTGGATGGATGAATTTGACCATAATATGGTTGCAGGTGGCTATAATATAGTACAAGTAACCATTATATGTAGCTTTATTTTATTAAAACATTTTATTATTTATATTAAATAGAAACAAAAATTTTTTAATCGTGAAAAAAAGAAATGTTAAAAATAACAACAGGTTGCTTGTTGCCATTGCGGGGACCATAATATTTTTTATTACTATACGTTAACCATGTTTTTTCTCTGTGTGCACTGCCTTAAGTTTATTAAGTAAAAAAGATTTTCAATATTCATGTATAGGGTGTTTTTTTCAGTGGTATAGAACTTCGAATTGAAATAAAACACAAGAAATCGTTTTAATGACCATCAATTTGGCTTTATTGGAAGGATAATTTTATGCCATTAATGTTTAAATATGATTTCAGGCATGTGGCCGCCGCGGCTGGCTCGAATAAAGCCAATTCTACAGGTCCAATTTTCAACCACTTTTTCGAGCATATGGGGCCGTATGTCAGCAATAACGCCACGAATGTTGGCCTCCAATTCCCCTAACGTTTCTGGTTTGTTGGCGTAGACGAGCGACTTCACATATCCATAAAGAAAATAATCCAATGGTGTCAAATCACACGATCTTGGTGGCCAATTGACAGGTCCATTCCGCGAAATTATGCGCTCATCGAATGTTTCCTTCAATAAATCGATTGTGGCGTGCGCTGTGTGGCATGTAGCGCCGTCTTGTTGGAACCACAACTCATCCACATTCATGCCATCCAATTCGGGAACAAAATAGTCGGTTATCATGGCTCTATACCGGTCTCCATTAACGGTAACTGCCTTTCCAGCATTATTTCGGAAGAAGTATGGCCCAATGACTCCACCAGCCCATAGAGCACACCAAACAGTCAGTTTTTGTGGATGTAATGGCGTCTCAAGGGTCTCATGTGGATTCTCTTCACTCCAAATGCGGCAATTTTGCTTGTTGACGTAGCCATTCAACCAAAAATGAGCCTCATCACTGAACAAAATTTTGCGATGAAAATCAGCATCGAGATCAATCTCATTTTCGGCCCATACACCAAGCGTTGTTCTTTGTCAACCTGTTCATGATGAAATGGCAAACCAAACTGAATATAAATGACATTAGAGTTGCCAGATTTGACCACAAAATGCCAGTTTTATCTCTATTCGAAAAACAAACCTGTAAAAAAAACACCCTTTATATTTGAGTTTTTGAAACTCAAGGGCTTAGTTTAAGAAATTCTAATTTCTCTTTCAAGAATATTTTCATATTCTTCTGGATCTTCTTAATATGGTGCTGATTCATATTGTTTTTATAAAGCTAAAGCTTTTATGTACCTTATTTTTTTAACCTCCACCACCACATGTGGTGAATGAGGGTAGGCTAAGTTTGTCAATTCATGTGGAACTTTTTTTATGGTCATATTAGATCCCATAAATATTTATATTCTGGGTTCTTAAGTAATTCTAAGTCGACTTAGCCATGTTCTTAGCCAACCTCACTTTCGAAAGGCTCAACAGAAAAGATTCAAATTGGTGTAAAATTTTTCCTTAGGATTGAATTCCAGAACAATCAGTTCAGTAACAAAAGAGCTATGAAACTCGCCAGAAAATACGGCTTGGGCCAAGAGAATTTGCATGCTCTCATCCAAGCCAACAATTTTTAATTCTAAATGCGTGGCCTGGTTTAAGCAAAATGTTTCTTTATCTAAGAACATTTTATTAAATACTAACGAAATAAGTTAAATGCAAAAAAATTGTTTTTAGATTTTGGATTTTTTTGTTTTAACAAACGAAATTGATTGCTTTGGAAAATAAACTTCTTTCTGTGTGGAATAACCTCCCTAAATAATTGATGATCTTGTTACAAAAATACTAAGATTCTTATTTAATTTTGCATAAATTTGCTGTATATGACTGAAAATCATACTTTTGAATTTTGTGGATATCGGTTTATAATGTAATGTAATGTAATGAATTGTGAAGGAGTTTTGGTGTGTTTTTAGTTCCCATTGGTTATTTTAAATAGCTGTCAGGGTTTCAACTGATAGAGTAGGCGTTCAAAAGAACTGCCGAATTATTGTCAGCCTTAGAAATAAGATAACGTAGGCAACTTATTGCCAGTTTGGTTAATTGATTTGAAGTCTGATTTATTTAAATTTTTATTGTCTTATATACTACTTTTGAAAATTAATCTTAACCTTTCTAAATTATTCTAAACATGACAATGATATATTTTTCTCTTTCATTACTATGAAAGATCATATTCACATTTCTATTTGACCAATCGTTGTACTTTGTGTCTAGAAATACATTCAAATAGAAATGTGTCACTCAAATAGTTATTAAATATTAAGTAGTGTTATTGATACACATATTAATTGTTGTGTTATGCCTTGTGTTATACACTACAACACGTTAGGCGCAATATAAGTCCCACCCTCTGAAAACACTTCAGTACGCCTTAAACCGTAACGAATAATGCTATTGCAGTCTTAGTCTGTCTTAGTTTCAAATGATTGAAAACGACTCCGCTAAAATGTGTAAAGATCAGTTCATAATTTACCATAGGCCCCAGATTAAGCTTATTATGGAAAATAATTTAAATACGATTGAACCCGCAACAAATAAGAATAGAGATTGTTGTAAAAATTGTTTACAATTAAGCCGTAAATAGGTAAAAATAACATCATGTTATTTTGTAATAATGGGTTCATAAATTAAAAAAGGGCCCATGTAAAGCGGCCTTCCGAAAAGAAGTTTAATAACCATTAAATTTTTAATAATTTGTTTTACTGTATTGAAATTTGGTCTTATGTTTAAAACTTAAAATAATGAGTGATTTTGTGATGAGTGATCTATAATTTACGGAAGCTCCAATATAAAATCCTCTAATAAAAATCACTTTGATACGCCTAATAATATTTCTAAAAAAATGCATTTTATTTAAATTAGGCAACAAAATATAAAATAATATATTTTATTACAACCGTATATACTTCTAAAATATTCGACCTTCGGTAGAGCATACTTAAAGTTTCCGCATAGCAGAATATAGCACTCTTACTTGTTAATATATTTGCACGCTGTTCTATTTCTTTCGAAAACAATGAGAATATTAAGAAATGATTTTTTTCAATTTGAATAAAAATGTGCCATGCTACAAACCTGCAACCACCCACGGCGTGTACAATTTTTTTTTTTGCGAAGTTAAGTAAAACTTTGGTAAAAATTTTACCGAACTCCGACACCGAAGCCAAAATAACGTCTGAAAATGCAATTTTCCATTTTTAATTCAAAGTTTATAGTAACATTTTTATACCCACACCACAATAGTGGAGAGGGTATTATGCATTTGTGCTGATGTGTGTAACGCCTTAAAATATTGGTCCTAGACCCACCTTAAAGTATACCGATCGACTCAGAATCACTTTCTGAGTCGAACCGTCCGGCTGGCTGGCTGTCCATGTAACCTTGTGCGCAAAGTACAGGTCGCAATTTAAGAGATAATTTGATAAAATTTGGGACATAGGTTCTAATTGGCACAAGGACTAAGCCTATTGAAAATGGGCCGTAGGACCACGAGGGAAGATAGGGGGAAATTTCTTCCTCTCAGAAACTATCAAACCGATTTTAATGAAATTTGAAACATGGATAGATCCATATCTATATGGACACATAAGCTATACAGTTTTAAAAAAATAGGACCACAAGGGGTGATAAGGGCAATTTTTGTCTCTCAAACCGATTTTAATGAAATTTAAAACATAGATAGATCCATATCTATATAGACACATAAGCTATACAGTTTTAAAAAATATAGGAACACAAGGGGAGAAAGGGGCAGTTTTTGCCTCTCAAACTGATTTTAATGAAATTTAAAACATTGGTAGATCCATATCTATATGGACACATAAGCTATACAGTTTTTCAAAAATAGGACCACAAGGGGATGTAGGGGGCAATTTCTGCCTCTCACAAACTTTCAAACCGATTTTAATGAAGTTTTTAAACATAGAGAAATCCATATTTATATGGACACATAAGCATGATGTGTTTTTAAGAACTGTGGTGCTGGGTATCATATGGTCGGGCTTGACCGACTATACTTTCTTACTTGTTAAGTTTTATTTCAGTAAATCTCGTTTTTATTTGAAAGTGAGAGTTTCCAATTAAAAAATATATGTGTTAAGGTCCAATATTGATCAGTCGCATTTATTGTTAAATTGCCTTCATCTGTTTTCGCTAGTGGTACAGGGTAGCATATTTTTCGGCCGGCACTTCTATATTTTCTTACCAGTTTGCTAAAATATTATATTATAAAATATGAACATATTTATAAAAAATTTGCCGTGGTTATTTAAGATTTCCAAAAAAAGATTCTTACTATCAATCTACATATAACTTTACTAAATAAAAAAAATCTATACACCGCAAACCTATTTACCACATGTTTAAATAAATCAGAAATATTCAAGAATATGTTTTAAAATAACTAGTGGTTTAAAAAAAAATTTAAAAAAAACTTTGACCATAAAGCAGTAAATTTTTTGTAATTCAACAACACTCTACTCACATCAACATGTATGCCAGGAAATGGAAAAACTTTTGTATTTGGAAATTCGCCAGGTGTATAACGATAAAATTCCAATTGACCACGATAAAATTTCGCCGAATATAACGGTGCTCCCTCTAAATCGTACATACAACGAAGGACAGCATGTTGGCCACGACGAACAGCAGGTGGTTCAATTATTAAATTGACATTACGCAAAGCACCTTCAACGAGATCTGGAAAGAAATTGAAAAAAGGGAGGTATTGGGTAAAAATATGATTTAAGTGTCTGTTTATATATAAATTTATGAAAATATAGAGAAATAAATTGTGTGGAATTATTTAAATGTAACACACAAGTCTTAAAAAAATATTATCTTGTTAAATTTATTATATTTTGCGAGATATTTATTATCAAAATTTATTGCAATAATAAATGAACAATAGTAATATTAGGTATATAATAATGTTATTATTTATAGCTTGCAACTAATAAATTTTAAAAAATATTTTTTGTATGCGAATTTAAGAAAATATAAACTCACTGTTTATTGTTGGTGTTTTATTAATGCTTTGATATTGTTACAAGTGAAACTTTGAGTGTTTATAATTCTTATTCGCTTTATAGTTTTATTTGTATAATATTTTTAGCTTTTCTAAAATCTTTGGAAAAAAGTGTTCTAAGCAACCAGTGAAATGCGCATATAAGAAACTAGCTTTCCCTCAACAATAATTTTAAGTGTATTATCAAAAAAAAAAATTGGAAATTAGGCACGTCATAGAAAAATATTATTAATAATAAATTTTGTATTCCCAAAAAAAATGGTTTTCAATATTTGGTTAAAAAAAATAGAATTAATAATCAATTTAATTGTTAAGCGAAGTCTTGCTTCATTCTGCAAGGTAACAGCATTTTGTTTTATTTACTTTGCCAGAATGGATTATTCCAATGAAATTTTTCTCTTTAAATACGATCTCCTCAGCCTGTGTGGCTCTATATTATTGAAACCACAATATTGGACGACACTATTTTCCAACATCGTCCGATATGCACCACCGTTGATAAAGATTAAAACACCAATGCCATTTTCAGAAAAACATGGGCCAGTTATCCGATCAAACCATTAACCACATCAAACAGTTCACTTAAGTTAGTGTCGCTAATTGAATTCTATGGATTCTCCGTAATCCAAAGTCTGCAGTTTTGCTTGTTAAATAATAAGAAAATGGCTTTGTCGCTCATTAAAAAATTGTAAATAAAGTCTGGATTACAAATAAATTGCTTATTCTGCGCCACCCTGTATCTTTCGAATGTTCAAAATGTTCATCGCCTTCTTTAATAAATAAAATGCCTGTAGATTTCTATCTCACAAAGTATCATGGAATACGTACAACTTATGTAATAATGTAAACTAGCCTTAACCCTTTCGGTACGAGTGGTACACATAAGTACCACCAAAGTTTAAACATTCCTAAAAGTTATAATTCTCATTTTCCTTGGTTTACAAACAAACCATTTCGTTTTATCAAAGGTTTTCTTTGCTATAAAATGGTATTTTTTGAATACCATTGTTAACATGTGCTCAATGCATGGATCTTGTTGGCAGAGTCGGACGTAAACCACATTAATTGATGAATTTTTTTGGATTTCACGATATTAAATAGTAATAAATTTGGACTTATTTGGACTGAATAAATAAAGTTCGGTTTATTTTTTTTACTTTACAACTGGTAAGTATATTTTACACTTTTTTTGTTTTTATTCAAAAAAAAATTTTTGGATGGTACATATTTGTACCACCAGTCCAAGGGCTTATCAGTCCCCCAGCAGTCCCCTTGTGGCAACCCTGCCACATTTCCCTAGCAGGCGATCTATTTGAGACATAACTAACACAATAATTACAAAAATGATTATATATCAATGCAATTAGAGAGCCGTCCCGAAAGGGTTAAAGAATATCAAATTACACCTGATCTACAGCTTAAAGTAATAACCCATGCTCTACGCACAACAACAAAAATTACATCTATTTCGGGTAATTACCCACGAAGTGTCAGCACTGATTTGAGGTCAAAGATGTTCAAATTAAAATTTTCGAAAATTCCAAATTCCAAGCAAATATCAAAATAGATCTTAAAGGATAATCATTATACTTAATTTAAAACGAAATTCATTTTTAATGTTAATAAAAAAAATCCGATTACACTTATTTCATAAAATTTTTTAAGGTAAATGTCTAAATAAGAATGAGAGGAATAAAAATTGCGAATGTTTGAAATACTTTAAGTTTGACTCTCTCGCTCAACAAAAAAACCGTGTGGTAGTTCTTGTTTAGAACAAATCTTTATTAATATTTAAATCGATATACATATATCGATAAAATTACATAAAATTGATTTTTAAGTGAAAACGTAAACACAAGTGTGCTCCATTTTTATAGGTGCTCAAGCATAATTTAAGAGCTTATAGGGTAGAGTATTTTTGAGATTTTTTTTTATATATTTCGCAAGAGGATAAGAGGTCGCTCAAGTCGATTTTTTGCCAAAAATCGGGTGAGCCGGCCTTATTTAAGTTTTCTCATAACTTTGTCAAAAACCATGATTTTCTTCGCTTTTAAGGAAATAATATAAAAGAAAAATGTCCATGCTTTATTTTGGTGTACAAAAACTATTAGTTTTTGCAATGCATTTGCTCATTTATGCAGGCTACATTACAATTTTTCGTAATTTGTTCATAAATTTTGTAAATAACGCTTAATAACTTTTAAAATTTTAATGAAAATAAAACAAACCAACAATGCAGTTTGAAAGATCAATTTATTCTTAATAATTTAGAAACAAATATTTTTGAATTTGCTCTTACACAGAAAAAATTCTCCAAAATTTTTCACCAATTAAAGCATTAATCAAAAATATAATCAGTTTTTTTTTTATATTTCCTTATCAAGCTAATACGGCCAGTTTTAATTAAAAATGTAATCAAGTGAATTAAACGTTTAATCAAGTGAATTAAACGTTTAATTAATACTATTAACTGGTTTAATTGATACTATTAATTTGTTTACTGGTGCAAATTTAATTAATATTACAAATTTTTTAATTGAAATCAATTTTAATTTTTTTCTGTGTACGGTTCCTGAGTTATACCGGGTTTCAGATTTGTACCCAGTTTATGATATTATTTGTTTTGCTTCGTTTAAAAATCATTTATTGGGGTTCTTACGATAGGTGCGTATGATAGTTCTTTGTGCCGAATATTATCTAGATAAGAACATCGTTCTGAGATTTGTTAGTTTAAAAGCGGTTCTAGAGAGTATGTTTATATGGGACCGATAAGCAAATTTCCAAAAGTTTCAAATCTAAGCGCGTATTACCACAGATTTCCTATTCGGATTATGGAGTAAAAAAAGATACTGTCAAATTATAGCAGTGTCCGTAAAATCGCGTTTCGAAATTATCGAGATCGTACTGTAATTTTAATCAATAATTTTTGATTAATCTATTAAAAGCACATCCTTATTTGTAGCCGTATTAATTTGAAAAATAACTATAAAAATATATCAAAAAAATTAATATTTAATTTCCTTAACAACAAAATGATTGCTAGAATTACAAAAAAAACAATTTTAGTATTCACTCACAAAGAAAAAAATGATTTTAAAAAATATCTGTGTAAAAATCATAACTTCATAAATATTTGTGGTTAAACTAAAAACAAAAAAATTTTTGTAGGAAATTTGTTTTGCAAAAACTTTTATATTTTAATACACTCAGACAAATTCGTAGCAAAAAAGTATTACTTACAACGAAAAAAAAAAAAATAATGAACTAGAAGTTGTTGAAAGGTGAAAGAGAAAGTTTAAAAAAGTGTACTTTTGCAGAAGTTTTTATTTTATGAGGGAAGATTTTGAAATAGTCTATAATTTCTTTATTTTAAATAAATATGTTTTTAATTCACATAAGTAACAAATAGGGGGAAGTATTCTGTCCATTTAGATAAGAAAATTTACACTGCGCAAATAGCGTCTGTTCTGAGCTTTGCACAGTCGCGCTCTTTTTAAGACAAAATCCTTGATATTTTCTGAATATTTCCGGAGCTATCGCTCAACTTTTTTGTTGAATATTTCTTTTAATTTAAGGTTTATTACAATCGTTCTGTTTAATATTCTTAAAGAAAAAATTCAGCAAGAACGATTGCAATCATTTCGGACGGTATGTTACACCAAACTATCCACCAAAAAGGTTGTTATTGCCACTGAGGAATTACCCTTGAAATTTTCGTTGCCAATATTCTGGTACTCTGTTTCTAACGAATCTATTTAATTGAAAATGAGCTTTGTCACTTATTTTCAGATTATAAAAAAAAAATCATGACCAAAAAAAAATCAATTATTTTAGTACCGTTTCCTTCCCATTGTCAATATTCTAAGCTGATCTGAAAACAAAAAATAAACAAAATCATATTATAAAAATTAAACTGTAGACTATTAAAATCCCTTCGTTTCTTTCGGGCCACCCTAAAATGCCTTATTTCTGAATTTAAATTGAAATCCCACTACCTTTAATAATGAAATTAAATTATATTTAATTTAAACAACTTAAAAAAAGAGTAAAATTATTTTTTGTACATAAAATATTTTCTTTATACATAAATTCAATTTTATGATCTTTGCTTCTTGTACAGTTTATGCCTCAAGGATTTCAGTGCTTAGAAATGTGCAGATTGTATGCATATTAAAATAAATAATAAAATATTGTTGTTGCTACTGATTATATGAAACAAAAAAAAAACATACATATTTACAATATTTGATATTATTGTTATGCTCGTATAAACAAAGAAATACCAAGAAATAATTTCATTTTATGTTGCAAAGATTTTCAAACGAACTTTAGATTCAGTAAATCAAAGATATCTAATAAATAACAACATCAGCATCATCAGATATAGGGTGTTTTTTAAGCTGCATTAGAACCTAAAATGAAAATACATACAAGACAGAAATATTGTTGGAATGAAATTTTTTATTATATTTTGGTAGGCATTTATTTTTCAAATATGATTTCCGGCATATGTTCGTCAAGGCTAAGAGTTACATGGTCCATTCGATTAATGAACTGCTTTTTTCAATAAATCTGGCCGTATGACATCAATGGTGGCTTGAATATTTGCTTCAAGAGTGGCTGGTTTGTCGGTATAAGGCAAGAACTAAACATAGCTTCATAAAAAGTAATCTAAAGGAGTTAAATCGCACGAACAAGGGTTTTTGCAAAAAATCGATTGCTTAGCGCGCAGTATAGCAAATTGCGCCATCTGCTTGGATCCAAATGTGGTTGATATATAAACGCAAAGAAAAAACTTGGTTGTGTGTGGTCTACATATTATTATGATAAGATTCATGATTGTAGTCACTATATTACGATTACACTATGCTAGTTGCAAAATTAGACAAGCCAGGCACATGGCGTTTTAGCATAATTCGGGTACGCTGAATCCAATGGTGCCCACCGTTTTTTAAGGTTAGCTCTTGTTTTCGAGATATACCGTTATTTCGAAAATGGAGGAGGTTGCACAACATATATTCGTGTAACTCAAAAACGGTTAAAATTCCGCAATGAAATTTCCTTTAAGAAAAGTAAAAATTTTTTTTTTATATGACCAGTCGTTTTAGAAACATAATTTTTTTTTTTTTTTTTTTTTTGAAAAAAATATTTTTTTATCAACATTTCGAAATTTTTTTTGATATATTTACAGTAACTATAAAATTGCTTATATTAAATAAAAATAAAAATTTTTGGTGTACGACAACAATATATTGTTACCATAAACATAGTGTTGTTGCCGTTACCATGCCCCACCTTTTTTTTCTGGGTGCGGCAATTTTGCTTATTGACGTACCCATTTAACCAGAAACGAGCTTCGTTATTTTTGTTATTATTGTTGCAGCGTTAAACGATTTATGAGAACTTGCCAAGACTTTAAATCATAATATTATACATATTGAAAGTTCTCATTAGGCTAAAAAAAACACCCGATTTATATAAAAGTTACATAATATGTACATATCTATCTCTTTATACTTATCAACAGCATAATCATCATGCTTATATACGAATATATTACCGAAAACAACAATTAAAATCTAAAATTATAGAATACATTTTTTGAATGAAAAGATGCACAAGGAAACAACAAAAATTTGGGTTTCCAGTTTCTTCTAAAAGATGTAAGTGCTCGTATATTACACGGAAAGAATTATTGACTAAATCATCAGAAAATATGGCTTGAACCAAGAATATTTTGCATGATTCGTTCTAGCCAAAAATGACTTATTCTGAATATATGTGTGCCTTGGTTAAAGCTAAATGTTTCTTTATTTTAGGAAAGTTTACTTAAAACGAACGAAATAAGTTAAAATCAAGAAATTATTATCAATTTTTTTGTTTTAAGAAACCAAATTGATTACTATAGAAAATAAACTTCTTTCCGTATGCAGAGCTTTTATTGATCAAACTGAGCCCTTTAACTGAATCTGTGTTGCAGTTGTTGGTCTTTTTCGACCAACTAATACGCTGAAACTACGGAACAATGAAGAAATGTATTAGTATTATTTTTGTGGCTTGTTGACGGCGTAAGTTCTATAAATGATAGTTTTGTCGCATTATTCGAGGACTAATGGGAGAGTGAAGCGAATACAAATATTACATTTGTACACATAGCCAATCCTCTTCAACTGTCAACCTCACCCACTGTCCACCCGAGACTTGGTGTCCTCTGTCATGCGAACGAGGCTCTGACGACCGATCGCGGGCGGTATAACCCTAGACGCAGCATGGAGTAAATACCTGCAGCACGTCAACGTGGAGTGTTTCTCCTTGAACGGTTACGATGGGACCGTTCAATAGGGATGGCAGCGGATGAGTCAAGAGCATGGTCAACGGTGGCGCCCAAGGTCTTCAAAAGATTTACCATTATCAAACCCTAGCCTAGAGGGTTGCTGGCAGCCCCAGCACTAGGTACGGATGCGATGGCCTAATCAGTCACCCATCTTTAATATAACTCGATTACAGAAACATCAACAAGCAATATAAGAACTGATAACCCTCCGATGACGACCTATGGATTCAAAACCCGGTTTATGATTGGAACATGGAACGTCAGAACTCTCTCAGAACCATCGAGACTTTACCAAGTCCAAAACGAGATGTCAAACTACGGCATTGACGTCCTTGGTTTAAGTGAAGTACGCTGGCCAAACTCCGGAACAAAAAGCCTCCAGGGGGGCTATCACTTTATTTTCTCTGGAAATGCAGTACACCGAATAAATGGGGTCGGTCTTCTGTTATCACCAAAAGCAAAGAGTGCCCTTTTATGTTATAATGTCATATCCGAGCGCTTCATAACGGTGAGATTAAACTCTAAATTTCGAAAAATTTCTATAGTGCAGTGTTATGCTCCAACCGAACCCGATGATGATGAACCAAAAGATCAATTCTACTCCCAACTTGATTCAGTCGTACGCTCTCTTCCGATGGGAGATATAAAGATTATTATGGGTGATTTTAATGCTAAAGTGGGTAGTAACAATAGCAATCTACACGCGGTCATGGGCACGCAAGGACTTGGCGAGACAAGAAATGACAACGGCGATAGGTTGGTAGATTTCAGTGCCAGAAACCGGCTATTTATTGGTGGCACAAAATTTGCGCACAAAAATATTCACAAATACACTTGGGAATCACCAGATGGTCGCACGCGCAATCAAATTGACCATGTACTCATAAGCAAACTATTCCTGGGCTCGCTGATGGATGTAAAAACTAGACGCGGAGCTGACATCAACAGTGACCATATGCTGCTAGTGGCTACTCTTCGCTTGCGCCCAGCCGTCGTAAATAGACCTCGGTCAAAGCGTACAAAATTCAATCTCCTGCAACTACAAAACCCAGAAACTGCACATGCGTATAAGTCGGCTTTAACTGATAGGTTACAACGTAATAACATGAACACCTGGGCCGAGATAACAACAGCGTGTACGGAAATAGCCACGACTGTTATAGGTCCTGCGAAACGAAGTCCAACACCGTGGATAAGCAATGAAACGCTGGAGGAAATAAAACACCGCAAACGACTTCACAACACTCTCCTAAGGACAAAGACAGAGGAAGCGAAAACTACAGCCAGAACTAATTACCGCGCTTCTGCCATACTGGTAAAGCGTTTAGTTCGCAGGGATAAGTGCAATTACTTCAATAAGCTAGCCCAACAAGCTGAAACTGCTGCAAATATTGGAAATTTGCGGGGCGTGTACGAAACGTGTACGAAACGAAACGAAAGTTGGACCGATGGCGAACATTTTTTAGTGCTGAAGGATCAATAACCAACGAGACACGGTCAATCACTGCAACCACCGCAATCCGCCGCAACCCAAGAAGGGATATATCTACGGCCGCACCTTCTTATGAAGAGATTGAGGCAGTCCTGAAGTCACTCAAAAATGGCAAAGCAGCCGGTCCCGATAACATCCCCGCAGAACTGCTCCGATATGGATCAGAGCCCATTGCCCGAGCTATTGCCCCAATTATAAGAGAAGCATGGTATACAAACGCCTTTCCCACGGAATGGAAGAAAGGAATAATGATAACAATCCCAAAGAAGGGGGACCTCACCCAATGCAAAAACTGGCGGGGAATAACATTATTAAATGCAATCAGCAAAGTAATGGCAAGTTTGCTACTCCGCCGCATCTCCCCTGCGCTGGATTCCATTTTACGCAGGGAACAAGCTGGTTTCCGTCCAGGGCGATCTTGTGCCGATCACATTAACTCGTTGCGCATAATCATTGAACAGTCAGTAGAACTTAACACACACCTATATCTTCTATTCATAGATTTTGAACGAGCTTTTGATACTGTCTATCGCAACGCTATGTGGAACGCTCTTATGAACAAAGGCATACCTTCAAAAATTGTCACACTGATTAGTGAGCTGTACATAAATGCTGAAATTGCAGTCCGCTTCAACGGAAGGGAAAGTCTACCCTTCGAGACCCACAAAGGTGTAAAGCAAGGATGCATCCTTTCACCCACCCTCTTCCTAATCCTCCTGGATTCTGCCTTAGAATCAACAAATAGTCAGGCACCTTATGGCATTCGCTGGAACATCAATGACCTCCTTGGTGACATCGACTACGCTGACGACATCTGCTTTTTTGCGCACAGTTTCGAACACATTCAAGCCAAGCTTAAATGCCTGTCAGAAAATGCTGCAAAGGTCGGTCTGAAAATTAATGTTAGAAAAACCAAGCTTATGAGAATAGGCACAACAAATGTTAATCCGCTTACTGTAGACGGGCAGGTCATTGAAGACGTTGACAGCTTTTGCTACCTCGGCAGTAAAATTACCAAGGACGGAGGATCAGAGGCAGACATCCGTGATCGTATTAACAAGGCTAGAAGTGCTTTTCTTGCACTTAATAAAATTTGGAGATGCAACAACATCTCGCATAAAACAAAAGTAAGAATTTTCAACTGCAGCGTCAAATCCATTTTGCTTTATGGCTCCACAACTTGGAGTATGACACAGGCAACAACTCGCAAACTCCAAGTTTTTATCAACCGCTGTCTACGCCAATTATTGAGAATTTTCTGGCCTAACCGAATTTCAAATGAAGATCTGCTACTACAAACAAATACCAGTCCTGTCGAAATAGAAATCCGAAGAAGGAAATGGACCTGGTTAGGTCACATCTTACGCCACCCACACACTGATATAGCCAGAACCGTCTTAGACTGGAACCCCCAAGGGCAACGTAGAAGAGGCCGCCCAAGAAACACCTGGATACGCTGTACTAAGGGAGAACTAGAATCAGTCCAAATACCCTGGAATTATGCAAAAACACTGGCCAACGATAGAGTTAGATGGAGAGAGCTTGTCGATGCCCTATGTTCACTTTGAACTTTTTACAAATGTTTTATATGCTATGTAATTTAATTCAGTTGTAAATAAAGGACATATATATATATATATATATATATTATTCGAGTTTACTAAGTCAGATACCGTTTGAATTTTTCTTTCTATAAAAAGCCTTTTATCAACAAACAATAATCCTCAAAAAAATTTTATTTGATTAGCAAAAGCCGACAGCAATGAAATTGATTTATTTTATATAACCTACAGGGAGCATGGTTGATCGCTGCGTAAGTGGCTTTTACAACGTTATTCGCGGCTGTGCTTCAATTGTTATAACAAATGTTGACATCATTCGAACTATAGAAACCGAGATTATCGCGAAAAATTTATTTATCATATAAAATAATTCATTTTAATTTTGTTGCCTCTGCGCATTAAAGGCATTGTAGGCGAGTTGGCAATTAAATATTACAAAATTTACATATGTATACGTACGTATTATTTATAAAAAACTAATTGAGAGAAAAAAAAAAATATATATATCTAATTAAAAAAGCTTTATAAAATACATAACTGAAATTTAACTCATAGAATAAATTCGAAAAATAAAAAATGCTGAATATAATATAAAGTTACCTACGAAAGGAAATAATTCCCAGTTTCAATCTTTAATATCTCTTTTAAATATTGAATTTCTATCAATATCTTTCAAATATTGAGGCAAATTATTATATGTATTCAATCCTTTGTTTTGTTGTTTCCCTTGAATTTTTCACGGCGCAGACAAGAGGCTTTTGAGACAACTTTAAAAACACCAAATGAATTTGTATACAAGTTAACAGCTTATTATCTCTCATTCCGCAGTTGACTCCCTTTGTTTATGGCTAAGTTACTGGAATTTAATATGCACTAAAATTAATCTTTAAAGTATTTTTTAGAAAGTATAAAAAAAACGTTACTGGGTTTTTTGTGACCTATTGTCAATTTTTGACATACCGGCAAAAACTTTTGTCACCATAGATCAATTCATCACTTCTTTTTGCGTTCACTTTTTATTTCACTTTAGTTCTCTGTCTCTTCCAACGAACTAAGGCGTCACAATGGACCATAATGGTCTCTGGGTGAGAGTGTGAAGTTGACTTTACACCAGCCTTTCAACCTAACCTAACCATAGATCGATACCTTCCATTTTTATTTTACATACAAATATTAGTAAATCAGCTATTGTATTAGGGGTTATTATCATTAAAAATTCGCCGAGAGTTTTTTCCTGCAACCATTTTTTTTATTAAAATTTTAGTTCTAAATTACCTTTGGTGAAAGGTATCAATTGGAAAAGGAAAACAAATTTAAAGGAATTTTTGTTCATAATTGAGTTTATAACTTTCTATAAAACTAAATTTTTATTAAATAAAGAAAATTATTTATTTTTAAAATTTTCCTAAACTGTTCAAATTAATAAAGGACACGCATGGCATTGTCCTTAACTTTAAAAAAATTAATGAGTTTTTTTCCTTTGATACAATAACTCATGTCAATATTAGTACGTCATATATGGGTAATTTAATTTGAAAGTTAAATTATTAAAAAAAAAATATTATATATTTTTGTTATTGTTGTTAGTGGTCCATATTAAAATACCACGGGCATTGTTAATAATTTTGTTGTTGTTGTTACTGCTGGTAAACCTTCACAATACCAAAGTCCTTCCAATTGAGCAAAGATAGCAATTTAAAAAAAATTTTTTTTCCTCAATTTGTTGCTTTATTTATGGAATTGTGTGTTTAAATGAGTTAGAAATTAAAATTTATGTGAAAATGTGCGTAAGTGTGTTTTGTGGTTTGTTTTTATTGATTGTTGCCTCCCGATGATGATAAATCTTTTAAACATATTGTGGTTAACACAAACACTCTTACCGACATAGACTTCCTTTTAAACATAAGCAAACACTTACACAAACAAATTTTGAGTTATGCGTGTGTGTGTTTATTATGCATGTATATTTTAAAGTATTTAACATCCCACTAAGCATTTGGTAAAGTGTTAGAGGGATTTTCTATCAAAATGTAAGAACTCGTCATAATTGGTAGTTACACAGAAGATTTTGCAAGAACAAACTTTGCCAGACTGGAATTATGATCTTTTTAATTAG
Organism: Pollenia griseotomentosa; assembly: GCA_963931875.1. Taxonomy (NCBI): domain Eukaryota; kingdom Metazoa; phylum Arthropoda; class Insecta; order Diptera; family Polleniidae; genus Pollenia; species Pollenia griseotomentosa. The sequence continues at coordinate 129,250,183 of OZ007560.1, forward strand.
TTATTTTGGATATTTAGAGATATGTTTTAGTATTTGTAACAGTTTTTAAAGGACAAAACGACAAAACTGAAAATTTTCCATATAAAAGGAGAGAATATTTGTTAAAATATTTTAAGTTCAAAAGAAAAATTTAAAACTTTTTAAGGTTTGTAAAAAATTTGTAATGTGATCGATTGGTTGTGTGTGATAGCTATCATATTTTAAATTAAAGCCAACGAAAGTTTTTGCTGGAAATATTTTGTGAAACAAGTTTTGTAAAATAATAAATTGGCCTTAAATAAAGTTGTCGTGAAATTATGTTAATTTCTACAAACTATGTCTTTTTATACCCTCCACCACAATTAGTTGTGAAGAGGTTACACTTAGTTTGTCATTCCGTGTGAAACTTTTTTATTATTCATCTCAGACCCCATAAAGTATATATATTCTGGCTGCTTGAGTAATTCTAAGTCGATTTAGCCATGTCCGTCTGTCTGTCCGTCTGTCCGTATGTCCGTCAGTTGAAAACACGCTCACTTTCGAAAAACTCAAAAGAAATAAACAAACTAGGTGTCAAATTGCTTGTAGTTATCCTAAGCAGTTTGGGATTGAATTTTAGCAAAATCGGTTGAGTAGGACCAGAGCTATGAATCAAAATGTGGAACCACCACCTTCAAAAACTTGATAATTTTGTTACAAAAACTAACATAAATGATGCAAAAACAAACGGAATGACATAAGATTTTGCACAAGTCCGTTTTATTCGACTAGAAATGACACTGTAAAATTTCGTGAAGATCGGTACATAATTTACCCTAGGCCCCATATATGCCCTACTCCCGGAAAACAGTTTAGTCTCCTAAAACCATAATTAATAACAAATCGTCACAGTTTAAGATAATAATAATAAAAAGACATCATACAGATATTACTCCTTAAACATTCGAACTGTCGGTGGAGGGTATCAAAGATTCGGCACAGCCGAATATAGCACTCTAACTTGTTTTTGTCTAAGCTTGCATTTTTTACTTAAAAAAAAAAAATTACAATTATTTTAATAATTTAAAAATTTTTAATATTTACCGAGTTTCCGTATCAGCACAATTGCACTATATGGTCCTTGTAGCATACGACGTCAATACGCTGGCATACAAAAACTTATGGAATTTTCTACAAAGGCACACAATAGCTGGCCTAAACGTAAAAGCGTATATATTTCGTACGTCGACTTGGATCTAATTCTATTTCAGACGCCGGTTTTGACTAAGGCGAATTCCCTTTCCCTTTTTCGGTTTGTAGGTATATGTATTTTAACTGTCAAACCACCACACAAAGAAATTGACAGCCACAACAACTCTCTCTGCCTAGCTCTTTTTGCGGTCTACTACATGAATTCGCCCTGGTTGCGACCATATTTTCCAAGAGAAAGAAAAATAAGACATTTTAAGTGAAAATATTTTTGAGTTGTCTAAAATTGAATATTTGAAAACAAAATACGTTTAAGACCGAAATTTTCGGCATTACGTCCTACGACATACGACCTAATTCTGTTCCTAGCATTCCACTGTAACTCTCAGAATTTAAAAAAAAACATGAAAATTTCTCACTTTTTTATATAACTAACAATAAGATAGATTTAAATTATACAAAGCTAAATTGTTTTTTGCCAAAAATGCTATCATTTTATTAAATTAACATTAAACTACCAGAACCCTCTAATTTGTCATTTACAGCAGTAACTTTTTATATTCTTATTGTGTATAAAATTTTCATTGTTCACCTATTTCAAGACGATTACGACACTGTAGTAATAAGAATTTGATGAAATTAAATAACGATTATGCTTAACCTGTTAATTATTCGATAGAAAGTGTTTGTGGGGATAGAAGGTTTACTTGTTTGTTTGCGTCTGTGTATATAATTTATCCAAAACAGGTATTTGATTGTATGCATATGTAGAGTAAATTTATATTTACTCTTGAGAAAATTTAAATATAACACTTTGGATACATATTTAAACATTTCCGACAATTGCTACCTTATTTTCTTTTATAAATAAGCAAACTTAACCACACTTTACTTCCGATATCCGGAGATATTTTATGCTTAATGCCTACAAACAAACACACATGAGTGCATAATTATATTTGTTTAAATGGATTTGGGCAAAATTATTTTCCATAATAATATAATATTTCTTATTTACACATGTGAATATGGCCCTTTTCCTAATCGTACCCAGTAGGAAATTGTAGAAATGTTTTTCGTTTACAAACACAAAAATAAAATACACTTATATGCGGTTGCCACAGTACAAGTTATTGACCGTGTAGTAAAATTTAGATGAAAAATACTAAAAAAAACTGAATTCTTATTATATAAATGTTACTACAGGTTCAGTCACTTGTATTGTAGAAACAGGACATTACTACAGAACTATTTTCGTCTGTATTTTCGTCTGTTGTAAGCCCTCTCACTTCCGAATGATTTTAAAGAAAAAATCATTATCAAATTGTGTCTTGTTCAGCATCTTTTACTAGAAATCCATTACAATCGGTCGAGTAGGAAAAGAGTTATTGCGCCAAATGTGAATATTCAGTGCTAAAATCATTGGCCTGTTTAGGTGGACGCTTCATCGCAAAAACCTTGCTTATTTGTAATTACGCGTCAAAATATTAAAAAATTTACATAAAATCTGTGCCGAAATGTATGCAGTTTTTAGAAAATTACCATGGCAATGGAAAGCGTTAAGGTTTTTTCTTGTGCGTCCATTAGAAGCATAAACAAAATATTTATCCGTTTAAATACCTTTTTTAAATTTGTTTCATTAATTTTTTAGTGCATATTTTAGCCATCGCAGCATTTTATTGCATAAATATGTCAAAAAAGCATTATTTAATGTATATGATGCTTGTATTTCAACTTGTTTGCGCATATTTTGCTACTCGTAAAATTTAGAGGATGTTTCCTGTTTCCCTGATCATGTATTTGTTATACTCTCACAGAAAGAAAAACACTCAAGATAAATCAAGTTTTTTATGATTACTTTAATTAAGTACGAGTCGTTCTCAAAAATTCAAGTACGAATAACAGAAAAACGTACTCAAAAAAATCCTAAATGGGATCACTTTCGAAAATCAATCCCGCAATTTTTTGAAATGAGTATGAAATTCTTAAATTAACCCAACGGCTTACGCATATTTTGATTTTCTGTACCCATTGAAAAAAGCTGTGGTCAGACTCATGTGTAGTACCACGAAGGGTTAAAAAGTAAACTTGAACACTTGCTTTTAATTTAGTTTATATTTTTGGTTAAATATGTACAAAAGATTTCTAAAGTAAAAACCATATCGGGCATAATGTTGGTGTTTTATCATTCTGTAAGGTGTAATACGAGAAAGTAAATCAATCATAATAATTTTTTCTTTCTAATTCGGATCAAAACAATTTTATAAACCTTGAATCAAGCGCATTTTGACATCAGGGATGTCATAGAATCCAAGTCGGTTTTGCAAGCCAATATTTTTTTTGGTTTTATTTGGTGTCATGAAAACAAGTCGGATTTGTTATTTTCGAATACAAATAAAACCGATATTCGAATCAGCTGTTTAATGTTTTGGCTCATGTGTTTACAGATATAAATGCAATTTTTGTTTGATAATTTTGTTAATTATGATTTTCGCGCTAAAATATTGTTAAAACCTGTGTTTTTAATTAAAGGAAATTTATAGAAAAGAAAATAAGAGGTGGTAATACAGTGAACATATGAAATAAATGCCATCGTTGTATTACTTGCATTGCATTTGTTTTTTACATTTGTGAAATTTTATTGTTTTGTAAAAATATATATGAAGGTATAAAGTGAATTTATTAAAAATATAAACAAATTCGTTAATTAACGTTATAAATAAATAGAATGACCACTGCTGTTGTTGAATAGATGCTGTTTGCAGAAAAAGTGAAAAGAAGACTTTTGCGAATTTGCAGAAGCCTGCTGCCGAAAACATGCCAAAAAATACACAGAAAAAAATTTTTGCGCCAGTTAAAGAATTAATCAAAAATAAAATCAGTTTTAATTAAATATTTAATCAGTTGAATTAAACTCTTAATCAAGTGTATTAAATGTTTAATTGACAATATTTCAATTAAACGTTGACAATATTTCAATTAAACGTTTAATTCACTTGATTAAAAGTTTAATTCACCTAATTAAATATTTAATTAAAACTGATTTTATTTTTGATTAATTCTTTTACTGGCGCAAAAAATTTTTTCTGTGTACTATTTTACCAATTTATTAATTTTATTTACTTCTATCTGTGGAAAAAATTTAACTGTTGAAATTAACAAAATAAAAAATTAAGCTTTTAACAACTATATTTATTTTCAATAAAAAAACAAGAGCTATAAGCTGCTTGGTTTATTTTCAATAAAAAACCGATAACATCGGTTTCTGGGACACCTTAAACCGACACTAATTTTAGTTCGAACAAAAAACCAACAAAATTGGATTTCATGACACCAACGTATTTTTTTTTTGTCCGTTTCAAATCCAATACCGATAAGATTGGTTTCTATGACACCCCTGATTTTCGGATTATTTCAAGTACGAAATTGGGATTGGATATGGACAATTTAAGTATTTTTCGATTGAAAATCCGTACTTGAATCAATCTTTCTGTACTTGATTCAAGAAAATTTGTACTCACCGCATTATTAATACCGTTTCGGATTGATTTCAGTACGGATGGATTGATTTTTCTTTTAAGTGCGTATATTCCTAAAAACAACACTGCCATCCGTATAATCGAGCGCTTCAATAAGAGAGCTCTTATACAGCAGTAAATGTTAGGAAAAAATATTCAAAATAACCTGCTATTTAAGTGCTGACTACGAAGAAGGTTTTAAAGCGAAAAAATAAAAATATATTATGGTTCATGAAAATGATTGAAAAAAGGCCTTTAAATAAGTAAAAGCGAAACAGTAATGAATATGTTAATATAGTTAGCGCTTAAAAGAAGCGCTTATTATCAACAGAAAATGGTCATCCAAACCGGGAACACCCAGTTCAAAAATCAGGGGTCCCATCAGCAGGTTTGAAGCGATTTGAGGTATAAATTCATACATAAAACCTGCTCCTTTTGGAGCACATTTTTTACTGGGATATGTCATTATGATCCCATTACTGATAGGGGTCGCGTCGAGGCGGATAAAATGTATGATTTGTTGTTTGTCCTAAATATTTTCTCACACATACTTGCCCTTTACTGCCATCCCTTCTGAAACAACTGCGAATATTAAAAAAACGCTTGTCCTTACTTAAAGGTACACAGAAAAAAATAACAAAGGTTATTAAGTTATTAAAGAAAATTTTTAAAACTTTTCTAATATTTTTACCAATTTTCTTAATTGGAATATAATTTATTAAGCTTGAGGTTTTTCTTTTTTAAATTATTTCCCTGACGATGATACGCATTGCTGTATCGAAATCTTGGAATAAAATAATTTATATCTAATTTTTAATAATAAAAAAGAAAAACCTCAAGCTTAATAAATTATATTGCAATTAAAATAAAGGTTAAATAAAATAAAAAATTTTTAATTTTCTTAATTAATCAGTTTGTAAATTGTCGTATTAACAATTTGTATTTTTTTTTTTATTTTTTTTTTAAATTTTAAAAATTATTTTGTGTCAAAAAGATTAAAATATAAAAAAAAATATATCTCTGATTTAAAATCTTTAAAGGAATAAAGAATAATGGATTACTGAGAAGCTGAATCAATCTACAGGGTAAGTAAAGTTATTATTTCATGATTCATAAAGAAATTTTAACGGGTCTTTTATGTATATATTCTAGTATTTTAAATATTACTAACAATGGGGTCAAAAATTCGTTTTGTGGTGATGTCGGAACTTCCTAGTGCATCCAGGGATAAGTCTGCTGCTGAAATAGCTTATAATGTTATTTGTAATGTGACTTTTTATATATTTTACAGAAAAATTAATAAAAACAACTCTTAAATACAATTTCTTATTCGAATCAATAAGCAATAATATATTTTGTTAATATGGAAAACTCCAAATAAAAATTTATATAATTGTTAACAAAAAGTGTATTCAATATAACAAACTCATTGTTAAAAAAATATTTGTTGAGTTTTAAAAATTCTAATTAACAAAATTATTTTTTATATTTACAAATTCGGTTGTTGGTGCCTTTTCAATTAAAAAGGTAATTGTATTGACAAATATAGTATTCAATATGACAATTGATTTGTCATAATTTTTTTCTGTGTAATTTTTTTTTTTGGGAAATTTTGGTTTTTTTTTTTAATTTAATCAATAAACTTAATTTTTTTGAGTTACGTTTAGCACCATTGGATTAAGCGTACTCGAATTAGGTTAATCCGCCAGGTGTTCCGCTTGTCAGGTTTTTCAACTAGCATAGTGTATTAAAAAAAAAAAAACAAACCAGAATATATTGTGAGGATATGTCCATAATTAATTCTAGGTCCCGTATAAAGCTCTCTCCAAAAACGCATTACTACGCCTTTTTTTCATCAGTTGATACATTTTAGCTCTTATTTAAAGTGCAATCATAAAAAACGCTTTAGTTTTCTAAAACGCTAACATATAATGATATTTTGATCAAATTGTGACGGCGGTGATAATGAGGAGTGTGCAAATATCTACATTGGTACAACAAAGAAAAATTTAGGCGAGAATAGAAGAACATAAAGCTGATATAAAAAGAGGAAAACAATCAACTGCACTTGCACAACACTGCATTGAAAACGGACACAAGCCAAACTTTGAAAAAGTGAGAATTTTAGATAAAGAGAAAAGAGAAAATAAAAGATGCACGTTGGAGAGCAATAAACACAAAAGAAGACAAAGACAATGCAAATGCAAACTACACCATTGCAATACTTTAGTAATAATAACAACTGTGATCAAAAAAGGACAAATTTTCTATGATAATTTTTATATTTACATCATCTATTTTAATATTTTAAGTTTTGTGTCGTTCTGTCCACCCTTACTAAATACTGTGATATAATTTATAAATAATGTAAACTGACGAAAAAGATAATTGTAAGTTAGTTTGTCAAAAATTAAGATTATAATTATTGTTATTATTGACTACTTTTTACTTTGTATTTTTACAATGTTGCCAGATTTTAATAAAAACTCAATCCCTGAAGAAGTTGGAAAGAATACCAACGAAACGTCGGATTTTATTGAGAATGAAATAAATAATCTTTTATTTACATTAAATTAATGACCTTGAAAGCCTGCATATAGAAACCTATATAAACTATTTAGAGTGATCAAAAAAGGTCGATCAACATTTATAAGTATAATTTAGTTTTATAAATACTTAAAAATTATGATCGATCCATAATTAACCATAATTCCGGTATAAAACTCACTACTGACAAACCTTTCATTACACAAAAACTTGTAATGAAGAATTAAGATTGTGATTAAATTTAGCGCACGTTATTTTTTGATGCCAGAGTTTACGAAAATTGATTTGTAATTTAATACAGATTCCTAACTCGTGGTGGATCATATTTAAAGATGTAGCGCTGCGAAATACATATAGTATTCTTACTTCTACTGCTAATATTTCTGCTTTTTTCATCTATCTATTGAATACAAAATTTTCTATTGGATTCAACGTTTTAAGATACATAATTAAAATTAAGTCCTATACAAACTATTTACCTCGTACATATTTACTATAATATATCAGTATATTATAGTCTTTATATTTGTTAATTACACTCGTGTGCATATTGTTCATAACTAACACACAAATCTTCTTTACATTTTTTTTTCTCTATTTTTGGTCAAATATTTATTAATGCCAGTACATAAAAGTACGTTTATTGCAAATACCACATAAAACTACAACATAAAGTACTAAATTGTATACAGATATTTGCACTAACTAACATTTAACAAATAACATAAATCATCTTGTGAAACAAAAATTAAGCCTTATTAAAATTTCTTTAAATAAGGTCATTAATTATAAGTACGTTTGATTTGATTGTCTGATAATATCGAACAAATATTACTTAGGTTCTTATTAAATTCTAAATAATATTTAGCTTTAGGATAAATGCCACCTAACCTATTTCTTTAGTTCATAGTTTTATAAGACCATAAATCACTTTGTTAAATTTCTCTGCCACTGTCAGGCCTTCGTCGAAATAAGATCCAAACACCTCGGAAGCGACGTCATGTTGGACTAAGGATCCCTGAGGAACGTTGACTGGAAAACCTGAAGGAATAACATCAAGGAAACGGAGTTTCTTAACGTTCGTTAAGCCCCTCCCGTTAGGTAGTGGTAGCACTAGTTGAACAATAGCGGAGTTAAGTATTTGTTGGAAATAGTCTTGCGAAAGAGCAAAAGCAACAACTTTTGGTTAATCTAAAAACAAAATACATAGAGTTTCCTTTGGTTATAATGTCTAAAAAAACATCTTATAGCGTGTCATTGGGTTCGACTATGCTTACACACATAATTTCGGTGACATTACATACAAACAAACCAGGCGCATGTTTTAATGTAACATGAATAAAGCATTTGTGTGTCGTGTGTTGTGAATATATCAATACAATACAATTTTATTGGTAACAGTACGATCAACACACATTCATCCAATATCAATACGATCAACACTCTTTCTGTTGGACGATTGACTATGACATTGTATGAAATTCCCAAGCAAACCGTTACACCTTCCACAGTAAAAGAAAATGCTTGATCAGCATTTATAAAGTATAAAATTGAGAACAATTCCTATGTAAAATTCAATTATTGTATCAAACTAAAACTGTGCGTACTAGCCGCACATGAAATAAATAAATTCTAAATAAAATAAAAAGACTTTAATTACATCTAAAAGGATCTACAAAAATCTCCTAAAGGATCCTTTTTGGCCTATAGACTGGGAAAATAAAAAATGTTTAAAGATTTTACTTTTCTACCACACGCAGAGAAAAAACATGTTTAAATACCACCATTTTCAAAGAAAATTTTAAGCATATTATGGTTGCCTCTAGACATGTTATGGTGAAATATGACAATAATTTGTTTTTAAATTAAAATCGTATTTTGCTATTTTCTAAGAGCAACATGCTATGGTTGAAACGCAACCATGCTATTATAAGTGTTAAACATATTTCAGTGATTATTAACCATAACATGTTCGGAGGCAACCATAATATGGTTAAGGCTTCTTGATGGAGGACTATTTTAACCATAATATGGTTGTCAGTGGCAATAATATGGTTAAATTTAACATAATATGCTAAATTTTCATTTAAAATAGTGTTGTGGAGGTGACCATATTTTAACATGTTTTTTCTCTGGGTGCAGTGACTGTAAATAATGCATTCAACAAAATAAATGTAAGAAAAGAAAAACTCACTGTTTATTGTTGGTGTTTTGTTTAAGCTTTCCTATAGTTACAAGTAAAACTTTGAGCTTAATAATTCTTATTCGATTTACAGTTGTATTTGTATAATATTTTTAGCTTTTCTGAAATCTTTGGAAAAAGGTTTACTGATGGCCTGGCCTAAGCAACCAGAATAATGCGCATAGAAGAAACTAGCTTTCCCTCAACAATAAATTTCAGTGTATTTATCAAAAAAATTGGGAATTTAGCACGCCATAGAGAAATCTTATTAAAAATGAAAATATATTGGGAATTTAGCACGTCATACAGAAATCGTATTAATAATAAATTTTGTATGTATTCCCGTAAATAACTTTGATAATATACTTGCATGTGCCCGTGCAGAAAACTGAATTGGCAAATTGTTTTTTTTTTTTTTTTTTTGTTGTTTTCTTACGAAGACAATATAATGAAACAATTTGTTTTTTATTTTTGTTTTTTCTTTTTACCCACTTACAACTACAATTCGAGTCGGAAAGAACCCAACCAATTGTAGGGGGATGTAAGAAAAGATAAACTCACTGTTTATTGTTGGTGTTTTGTTTAAGCTTTGATATTGTTACTTACAAGTAAAACTTTGAGTGTTTAAAATTCTTATTCGCTTTAGGGTTTTATTCGTATAATATTTTTAGCTTTTCTAAAATCTTAGGAAAAGGTTTCCTGATGAGCTGGCCTAAGCAACCAGTGAAATGCGCATAGAAGCTAGCTTTCCCTCAACAATAAATTTCAGTGTATTTATCAAATATGAAAAATTGGGAATTTAGCACGTCATACAGAAATCGTATTAATGATAAATTTTGTATTCCCGTAAATAACTTTGAAAATATATTTTCATTTGTAATAGCCAAGCGATTAATGAGGATATACCATGTCCGTCTATTTGTCTGTACGTCTGTTCAAAACATTCTCACTTTCGAAAGAAAAACCTCCTTCAAAAAATTGGTATTTTTGTTACAAAATCTAGAATAAATTTGTGAAAAATTCTCATTTTATTTTACACAAATTCGTTTTGTATCAGTGAAAATTATACTGTTGTAACGCGCAAAGCCGTAATAAATAATGCTATTCTAATCAAATTCATAGTTTCATAAGACTACAAATCATAATTTAATAAAAGGTCCCATATAAAGCCCACTTCTGAAATATTCTAACTGACGGTGGAGCGCTTCAAATATACGGCACAGCCGAATACAGCACTCTTTCTTGTTTTCTAAATGATTTTGAATTGTATGTGTGTGTTAACGAAATTCAAATATACATATGTAAATATGTAGATCAAATCAAAATTTGAGGAATCATGCGAGAACGTTTAATGGTATTTGCTTAAAAAATAAAACATTTCAAAGAAACATAAATTTAAAAAAATCTAAACTTTGTTTACGTTCTAAATCATTGTTAACAAAAACTTTTATTAAACTTACGCTTGAAAACTTTTCTTGTCAATTACTAATTTTTTTTTTCTTTACTTTATATACAAATTTATGTTCATTTCACTTTTTCTTTATTCCCATCCTTTATTGATTTTATTAATATTCTAATAGATAATATTGATATTGACATATCTGCCCACTTACAAATTCATTGTCACCACAGGAAACATTTACGTTTGAGTTGTTCTCATGTTGGCCAAAGTTAAGTTTTCAAGTTCCAAGTGCTTCAAATGCCGCAAATATGTGACTTTTCTTTAAAAAGTTAAGTTTTCATTTAGTTTTGTTCTCCTTCTTTTTTCTTAACTTGCGTATTTGTGGTATGTTTTAAGGACTCTGGAGATTTGTCGCTGTTTGTTATCAAATTTAGTTGTTGTATAGAATACTTTTACGTTTCTTTACACGTGCACCATCTTCTTAAGTTCAATAGTGAAAAATTGTTCATTTGTACTTGATGAGTGTTTATGAAGGGCGTTCTTTAAAGTGTGTAAGTGTATGTGTGCTCAGAAATCGGTAACAGTGGGTTAAAAAGAGGAAACATGTCTTTATGTTTAAAAAACAGGCGGCGATCAAGGTCATCGGATCATTAGTTCAAAATCGGTATGAATTTCAGGGTTCTAAAGGGTATAAAGTTCTAAAGGTTATAAAGTGTTATAAACTGGGTACTGAGCATAAAACCGATATAACTCACGAACGCTAAGAGCAAATTCAAAAAAGTTTTTTTTCTAAATTATTAAAAAGAAATTGATCTTTCAAGCTGCATTGTTGGTTTGTTTCATTTTCATAAAGATTTTAAAAGTTATAAAGCGTAATTTACAAAATTTATGGAAAAATTACGAAAAATTTTAATGTAGGGTGCATAAATGAGCAAATGCAATGCAAAAACTTATAGTTTTTGTACACCAAAATAAAGCATGGACATTTTTCTTTTAAATTATTTTTTTACAAGTGAAGAAAATCGTGGTTTTTGACAAACTTATTTAGGAAACTTAAAAAAAGGCCGGCAGACCCACTTGAGCGACCTCTCAACATCTTCCGAAAAATTTGAAAAAAAAATCATAAAAGTACGTTACCCTATAAGCTCTTAAATTATGCTTGAGCACCCATGAAAATCCAAAAAAAAAAAAAAAATTTTTGGGACACACTAATGTGCACGTATCGAAATTTTTGGCCCTCTTATTATTATTGCTTCTCGAATACAATAAGAAAAACAGTGATTCAGCCAGTGCTTGTTTACCCGCTGTAACATTTTTATAATTCAAAATTCCACTCAATCTTTATAAATAGGATATAAATTTGCATGACTTTTTATATGAATGATGAATTGAGAGTACTGAAAAATCACAGTAATAGTTTTAGTCGTAGAATTAACTAAATTGCCGTTTTAAATTTAAGATCTATATTGAAAGCACCAAATTTCCCAAAACCGTATTGATTTCCACCCACTGTGCCAAATGCCAATAGCAAAAGCAGAAAAACCATTATTTTGGTTTTCAGTATTTGTTGCTTTCACTGATTTTTTTCTTTATTCCTTCTAAGAACATGATAACTAACTCAAACAAAAACAAAAAAAAAAAAAAAAAAAAAAAAACACACACACACTTAATAATATGTTCACAAGTATCTGTACATAAATGAAACATTGCGGAACTCCCTGAGGCATATGCAATACACCTTCCAACTTTCGTTGTCTTGCATTTGTTTGATTTCACAACACAATATATTTTTTTTTCATACCTAAAAAAAGTACAAATAAAAAACTTTGTTTCCTATATAATTTGTTGTAAATAAATATTTTACTTTTTTACTAAAGGAAGAACAAAAAAAAGCTCTTCGAAGTTGTTCGTTGTTCAGGTCTCAAACGAGAAAATTTAGGTTTGATATCGTTGTGGTTGTTTGGGGCGTAGATTTAAACTTAAGTTGTCATTGTATTGGTATTACAAGAAAATAAAGGATATACTAAAGTAATGTTTTAGTTTTAAGTTATGGAGTATAAAAACTTAAATTATTGTCCTTAATTTTTTGGATACATATATGAACAAAAAATATTTAGTTAAATGAAATAATAGAACTCATACATAAACACACTCAACTACTCTATACACTCGTGGTTTGTTTTAAAAAAGTTAAAACAGAAAAACCAGCTACAAGGTCCTTCTCTGTGAAGTTTGTAAGAAAAGAGAATAAAATAAGTTATACAAATAATATTATGTACTTCAATGAAAGTATAAAAAATGAACAAAATATTTGAACTTAAATGAAATCTTTTAGTATTTTAACAAAATTTGTTATATTGAAGGAGGACAAATATTAATTTGTACTGTTGAGAGTCAATAAAAACATACAAAAAATTATTTAAGCCAGGAACAGCAAATAGTTATTTTTTGAGGTTTGAATTAAAAATAAAAAAATAATAAGTTCATGTTTAGCCAAAAAAAGTCATTAAGTCAAAAAAAAAGAAATGTTTCCATATCGCTGCATATTGATACAATTTTTTTAGGGCTGATTTAAAAGAAGTACGAGCTAAATATTTTAGTGGACTATTAAAATTTTAAAAAGGGGTTCACGGTTGGAAAACTAACATATTAATTAATAATTTACGTTTTTAAAATATATAAAGTTTAATAAAGTTTCTTAAGGAAAAATTACTAAATGTCTCTGTTAAGGCAGCGAAAATTACCAAACTGCAGGCTAATGCAAGAGTCATTACCCTGTCGAAAGATGCTATTATTTTTACAACTGGAGGTTAATGTCAGAAATGTTTTGACATTTGTGAAGTGAATATTTCAATGACAAATGCAGCACTATACTCCTCAAGAACGCGAAATAAAAGTTTCGAATTTTTGCGAAATTATTTATCGAAAATCATCAAGAACGCCGATGCCTATTTTGGACAGGTTAAAAAGCTCGCTTCTGGGGCACAAAAACCTATGTATAATACACTAAGATTCATTAAACCCAAGTTAATGTATGACATTATTGATGAGGGCAGCGGAGGGGAAGAGTCCGGGGACATCAGCAACCTTTCTCGTGGGCAGTTACTAGCTGAGGCTGAAGTGCGATGCCAGGTACCATTAACTGAAGGAGATTTGGAAACAATAGAAGGAACTCCTTTCATAACGGATAAACAAGGGAATCAGCAGTCATCCTGTTCAACAGAGGAACCACCTGGTAAGAAAGCTATGATTGTCGTCAATAGACAGTGGAGTCAAAAGGACATACCTTCAGAGTCTGAAATAGAGTCAAGTGTTCCAAATTTTGTGTTAGATACGGATAATCTTCTGGAATTTTTTGAGATGTTTTTCGACAATGAAGTTTATGAATTGTTGCACTCTAGCACAGAAAATAATGCCATAGCAAAAGGACAAGTTAACTTCCGATTAACAAGTGAAGAATTGAAGACCTTTGTAGGCATTTTACTTTTGTCTGGCTACAACAGCGCTATTAGGACCAAAGTATTGATACTCATCATCCAGGAGTAGCATCATGTACATATGTCTTGTAATCGATTCGAAGAGATTCTTCGGTATTTTATGCGTGTGACAAAAACCATGTTTCGCCTGAAGACAAATTTTCCAAAGTAAGACCTCTATGGGACAAGATGAACGAAAGGTGGCTAAAGTATTTTCCCGTGGACAAGTATCTGTCCATAGACGAGTCGATGGTACCATATTTCGGGAAGCATGGGACTAAACAACATATCCATGGAAAACCAATCCGGTTTGGTTATAAAATTTGTTCCCTATGTACTCGGTTGGGTTGTCTTATTTATGGAAAGCCAAACTTAGGCGTAGGTGGCTCGGTAGTAACTAATTTGATTTCCAAGCTATCTGATGGAGAACATTACAGTTTTTTTATGGATAACTTTTTTACGTCTTTACGTCTGCTTGACGAAGTAAAGAAAATTGGGTCATGACGCCACCAGAACCCTTTGAGCTAAAAGACTTGAAGGAGCACGAATAAAGGACGTAAAGGAGAAAACTGCAAGGGGCTCTTAACATCAAGTCACCGACCTAAATTCCAACACAACTTTAGTCCGCTACAATGATAACAACATTGTTACTATTGCCTCAACTAAAAGCGGTTTTCAGCCACTTGGAAAAGTAAAAAGGTGGTGTAACAATATACGGGTGGACGTCGATCAACCACATTGTTACCAATTGTATAACAAATTCATGGGTGGCGTAGATAGACTCGATCAAAATGTTGGTAAATATAGAATTGCTATAAGGCTGAAGGGATGGTATTGGCAAATGATGATGTTCCCTTTGAATGTGTGTGTTAATAACGCATATCAGTTATACCGTCTTTCACCAGCAGGACAAGCTTACGACGCTCATGATTTTTTATCTTTTACAAGATATATAGTCCAAGCATATTTAATGCTTGGCATAGCATCATCTTCGCTTCCAAAGCGAAATGAAACTAAATTGCCAATGACTATAAAAATAAAGCTACCCGATTCAATAAGACTAGATGAAAAGGGGCATTATATTGTAAGAAATGAAACTCAAATTAGATGTCGTCAGTGCCATAAAAATACAAAGTTTAGATGCAGCAAGTGTGAAGTTGGCTTGCACCAACACTGTTCTCAAACTTTTCACTCATCTAAATAGGTCTTAACCCTTTTTGCTTTTAATACTTTTGTCACTTTCTAAATAAAATAAGCTATAAACGAAACACCGGTTTGTTATTTCTCCATACAAAATCCGTAGGCATATTGTCCCAACGCCCCATTTAGTGTGCGGTTCTAAAACACAGTCATAAAAAAAAATAAAAAAAGTAAAAATATTTTTGCTTGTTTTGACAGACAGTTATTGTTAAAAATCTTTTTGGATTTTTGCGTTTTTAATACCTTGGGAAGATATGGGTTAATTTAAAATAATTCGAACAGAAAGTGCTGGAGTCGACTTGAAGGGTTCTTGAATCAACTATGATGGTTATGAACTAAATAAGTACAGGCTCATTTCGTTACTAACAATAGAAGATAAATATTGTGAACATTTTCAAAAACATTTCAACAAAATTTTTTAAGGTGAATAAGTGTGTGTATTTATTTTTATTTACAATTAAAAGAAATTAAAGGTTTTTTTTAAAGCTAATAAACCGAAACGCGTTTTATAAAGTAAAAACATAACAATATTATAGACAGATATTCAGCCTGAATACGGTTGGCGTTGGCGTATACGTCTGAGTCGTTTTTTGTAGTAGATTAAGGTAACACACAACCTTTATTCTTTAATCTACTACAAAAAACGACTCTGGCGTATACGCCAACGCCAACCGTAATCAGGCTGAATATTCCAAAAATTAGCTGCGGATGCGTCTTTAACATCTACTTTAAGATATTTTTCAAATGTTTCTACTTGTTTGTACTTCTTTATGATATTGTTGTAATTTGTTTCCGAAACAACTTGTTATTAAATTAAGTAGACGTTTATCAATGCTTTGAAATACAATATTAATTTTTGCCCAATGTCCTCCAGCCTGCATGAAATTTTAATTCATCGAAGTATTTACAGATTAAGCCATGCAGTCAAGAAATAGGGACTTCAGAAATTAAAGAGGGTTTCGCACTAGAAAAATGTCTCGCGAATTAACCATAAGGCATATATTGAACACGTTACTCTATTCATCAGACCCTGTTGTATTATCGATATAGTCAAAGACATCAATATTTGTTGTTAAAAGATTTATTGTTCAAATCTAGTATCCAAGAAGATTCAGAATCTGAAAGTGACTAAACGGGTAACGTTGCAAAGAAAATATAAATTTCATTATTTAACTTGTTTCAATAAAAAAAAAAAAATTGTAAAATCTTAAAGTTAAGCAAAAAGCTCTTAAGTCGAAAACTATAAATTTTCGTAAAGTTAAATTAAAAATTGTTTAATTGCTTTGTTTAATTGACTTATTGCCTTGTTTTTAATTTACAAAAGACCAAAGGATTATGATTCGAAGAAGCAGTTGTGCTAGAGTCTAGCAGCTAGACTAAACTTAGCAAACGAAAGAGTAAAAAACATATTTGGTTAAACCTTATAAAAATCTTTTATTGGAATAATACTGCATATAAGGCACCTTTCCAAGCACTCCCATAATAAAAAAACAAAACAAAGAAAAAAAAATAGATAATAATTCACAACAAATTTCGATCCACCAAAGTAAAAATACTATTTGGTATGAAAATTAATATTTGACTATTGACTGTCAGCCTTCGTGAATGGCGGTGAGTGTTTAACGGCAATGATCTCTGAGGAGATAGTGTAGTAAATACCGAAACATGTCAACATGTCCGTGAACGTGAGTTCAATCCCAGCGTCAGTCAAGAAGAAAAAAATTATTAATAAATTTTAATTAATTTCATGTTGTAGAAATTCCTTTCTTAATAAAAAAATTTAATGAAAATTTAATTTAATGAACTTCAGCCTGATTTAAATATTAAAAATTTGGATTAAGAAATAAAACTGCTACAGTTGTCGACCAAAAAAATTTATCGTTAAAAAGTTCCATATTTTAATTTAAATTTTTACCGAGATTACATTAGTTGTGCATTAATCCTTGTACTGATCCATAAATTTTTTTGTGAATCAAACAATTATTTTAGAAGATATAATTTTTTCGCCGCTAAATTGGCCTTGTTTCCCTGTATACGCCATCAGCCCTTATTTCCTTGAAAACACCGCGGGCCTACTGTGAAAGGCAATTGCTAATAGCCAGGCTCAACGACTTTCTCCTACTTCAACTAGACGAATTAGGACTGAAGAACATGTTGTTACAATAGCATGGAAATTCTGAGTGGTGCTCCTTTTTCGGCAATTTACACTGGCCGACAAGATAGCCCGGGTAAACCGGTCTATACTTCCTTTTGTGGGGTTTTTAGAAGTGACGAGTCTATGTCAACTAGAATCTTGAAGTCCTCAAAGAGAATATTTGGCAGGAATGCGGAAGTTCTGGCAAGAGTGATGGATAATGTCATAAATCAAGGCCTTAATGGTCATCAATATTGGCATCGGCAACTTTTTGTAGAATTACGATAAAAAAAAACTCGAATAATCGCTATTGCGTTATAATCGACATTAAAGTTCTTATTATGGGTATTATGGGTATTAAATTGTATGTACAGCATACGTAAATAATAAAATCTGATTTGTACAGGTTTATATGTATAAAAGTACTTAATTCTCGTTAATTTTCCTCAATTATTTTGAGTTTCTTCTTTGGTGATTAAAGTTTTTTTTTCCTTTTTCTTTTTTTTTGATAGAGAAAAACAAAACAATTGTTGTTTATTCGTTTTTTAGCAATAGCTTAAAAAGTATTACACACAAACATACGAAAACTAGTGCATACACACACACACACACACACAAATAAACTGCATATAAATGCAAGTATTTATTTTAAGTGCTTTAAGCATTAAAAATTAAAGTTTCAATTTAGTTTTAATTGCAATTGCAGTAGAAGAAGGGAAACTAAACATTTTATTACACAAAAGAATAGAGATGAAAAAAATCCTAAAAATTTCAATCACTTAATGCAACAACAACAAAAAATAAGCATTAAAAAAATAAATGAAATATTTTAAATTGTTTTAGTAAAGTTTTTGTAGTTGTTGGTATCTCTATAAATCAAGGATATTTTTTTTTAGTCAAAAAGAGTTTATTTTTTTAAGATTATTATTTTAAATCGAGCACAAAGAAAAACATTTGTGGATACTTTTTTTCGAATGTAAAATGTTTTGCATTATTCAAAGGAATTTTTAATGAATTTTTATGTGCATAATTATGTATGTTTTACTTAAATAAATGTGTATATAAATATAAATTGTTTTTTTTTTAATATAAAAAAGTTTTGTATAGCCAAATGTATACATATTTAATTTGATAGAAACAAAGTTATATTTTCTTATTAAATTTCCTTTTGAACAAATAAAAAAGAGTTCTAACAAAACATTACATAATACGTTTGCGACCTGCTTGTCTAAATCTATAGTCACACTTAACAAATATTTGTCGCCTCACACATAACAACTAACTATTTTTTATTAAATATTTGTTTTAAGTTTGCATAGCGTTGTCTTAAGAAAAAGCATTCAACATTTTGTCAGCTCAGAATTGGTTTGGCGCATATGACAGAAAGTCGGAGTGGAGAAAAACGACAAAGAAGATTTACATGAAGATTTCTCAAAATGTACCCGATATAATTTGTTTATATTTTTACCACTTTTTGAAGAAAAATGTAAATTTTTGCGCACTTTCATGAATAAAGTTAGAATTTAGTAGTATTTTTTTGAAAATGAAAAATATTGCTTTGTGCCGCATACGCCACTTTTCTAAAAAAAAAAAATAAAAAAGGGGCTTTTTGTGCTGCATACGTATACTTATTGCTGTGTATTAAGTTACTTGTTGTGGAAATGAATTTTTTTATATTTATTACATTTTATTTTTTTTTTTTATTTGATTTTATTTTACAAAAACAGAAAAAACAGTTCTATTGTTTTGAAAAGGTACATAAAAAGCCACAAATTAAACAACTTAAATAATGCAAAAGTAAAATAGAATCAAGAAAAAAACTAAATACTGAGTAAATTTTTATTATAAGTTTTATCAACATGTCTCTATTTTTATCGCTGGAAATAAATGATGGTTTCGATATTTTCAAAACATTCGTCAACAAATTCCCAGTAGTTTTCATACAATTTTTTGATGCAGACTTAACCAAAATTGCATTTTTATTTTTTTTCCACTCTCGTAGAAGTTTTATAATATATACATAAATCATTATTTTTACTGTATAGAAGTACTTTAAGGGATTTAAGGTATTTTTCAAAAGTCCATTTTATTTGCTTCCGAGTATGTGCGTAAATCTTTCGGAAGCATTTCCATAACTTTTAATTTTGTTTTATTATTTGGCATTGTTTTAAGCAAATTTAGCAAATGAAGAGAACTATGAATTTCAATATTCTTTAAGTACCGGTCAATAACACTATGGACACAGTCCACTTCTTGAATTAAAGAATGTCCTGGTTCTGAAGACTTTTGTATAACGGCATCAACATTATTTTGTTTAATGAACATTTTGATTGCGGTTGAGTTAATTCGATTTTTATTTTGAGGTGCCAAATTTTTAATTAGTGGATAATCTTTTATTAATTCATTTAAAATTTTAATTAAAGCCCTAGCAATATTGTTACCACTCAGACCACTATGAGCTTCCGTTCACAAGGCACAATAAGTAAAAGTTGGTATATTTGGCATAATAATGGTTGCTGTAAGATTATACATATTTAATTTTCGTTTGCAAATAACAGCAAACCGTACACTTGGTTGGGTCCATTATTTTATAAAACTATTTTTCACAAATTTATTTTCTTGTTGTCATTTTATTTTGATTTAACTACTTTTTTTCTTACGGCATGCAGCAAAGCAACAGTAAAATTTATTTTGTACGTTTTTGTATGAAGAATTTGCTGCAATCGCCAAACAGTGGCTTGTAGAGCAAAACAAAAGTTAAAACAATTTTAAACAGTTGATATGCAGCAAAATGAAAGCTTTGTATCTCAGAAACCACAAAAAATTTCGCGAAACAGATTATGGATTCAAAAAGTGGGTATTCAAAATATATATAACCCCATACCTAACTCATTTTTTTTAAAAATGGTTGGTAGGTCAAACCAATTCTGAGCTGACGATTAAGTTATTATATTTGTCTAAAAAATAATTTTTTATTAAATTAAGTTTAGTAAATTAATAAAATTTTTTAAAAGAAAGATCAATTTATTGGTTTGTCTCGCTTTTTGTTAGATGTTTTTGTCAAATACATATTTGTTAAAAGTGAGCATGCCTTTAGTTTTCGAATAAATCTTTGTTATTCTTAGTTTTTGTGATTTTTAATATATTTTCCTCGAACAATAATTTTAATCTTGTTTAAACAAATTTAAGAAATTAAATTTTAATTTTTTTTGTTAAACATGCAACATAAATACAGGCAAAGCCCGGTATAACGAATGATATAATGTCAGCCCCTTTCGTTAAGCTGAGAGATTCGTAATACCGAACTTTTTTTAAATAAAAAATTAGCAACATTTACCATTAAATCGAGCTGTTTATGTTATATGCATGTTTAATTAACTTACATACGTAAGTATATACGTGTTTACATATTGGGACAAATTATTCATCCAAAGTAAACTGTAGTATATATGTATGCTTACACTCATATGTTTCAAAATAATAACAAATTCCTCTATTAGCGTATTCATATTCAATACGCGATATAAGAAAAAGACTTACATCTTTTTTTATATTCTTCTAAAAATTTTATTTTTTCACTGAATAATAAGCTTTCCTATTCACCATTTTGCTTCAACAACACTTCTTATGCTTAAAACTAATCTACATGTTCTCATACTTTGTACAAACAAAAAAAGCACATCCAACAAACGGTATTGTACCTACTTTTTGGCTTTGCTTTGTTTTTCTTTAACATTCGTTAAACCGGGAGCAAAAAAAGATGATCGTTCGTTATATAAGGTAGCTAATGAAAAAACTTGCTTATTCGTTATATCGGATTTTCGTTAAAGTGATTATTTGTTATACCGAGCTTTGCCTGTTGAACGAATCCTTTTCATGAAATTAGATTTATAGAAAATTTCTAAAACAGTCATATTTTTTATATTTCAAAAAAATTATTTTCATATTATTTTAATAGTACAGGGTAGGGTGTTTTATGAATGCTACAACCAAAAAAAACTTATATCATCTCTTATGTGCAATCAATCGTTTTTTGTTATTATTTAAGAAAAAACAAGTAAAAGTGTTACATTCGGCTATGCTGAAACTTTAATACCCTTCACCTAACGTAATGCAGCATTTTACAGCACTCACTCACTAACCCGCATTATTATTTTTAGAATATTTATCTATTTAAGTGGAAAATCATGTATTAATTTGTTATGTGAAAAAAATAAACCAAACAAAGACATCACATTAAAATAAAATTAACAATAACAGGAGATATATTGACGAAAATTAGAGGCAATAGCGGTTTTCTGTTTATATATCAGTTATTTATGCATCCATCTGGCTGTGTTGTAATAGCGAAGTTAATAGGAGTATATGTGACAATAATATATATAATTTGCAGTACCCATCACTTCTGGGGTTTCAGAAAAGCCATTTCAACTTACACGCAGACAGACGGACATCGTTAAATCAACTTCAAAAGAAGATAGAGCAGTTTTATTAAGATGCATTGACGTCCCATAGTTGTCCAAAAAAAAAAAAAAAACAGTCATACTGTTACAGTCAACAAGAAAAATGCCTTTCAACAATGTCGTATAGCCTGGCCCGTATATATTGATAGGATGTCGCACATGTTCTTCCGGGCTTGGAGCCCTTTATTATTCAATAATTCCCAAAAACAACATGATAAGCATGACAATCGAGTTGCTCCACATTTGCGTGCATAATTTTTTTTTCTAATGAACCAATTCTGCTCAATTCAATTCTAAACTGCCTTAAAGAACTAGAAATAATTTGACTCTTAAATGCTTAATCGACTTAGAATTACTAAAAGATCAAAAATGTATACAAATTGTAAACGCACCAGATTTTGAGGAAGATTTCAAATCAAATCCTTTGGTCAACGTTGTCATATAAACGGCCTTAAGGACATAAAAAGTTTTAGTCGGCAGTAGTATTTGTATGGGAGGCATGGTCAAATACAAACCGATCGGAATAAAATTAAGTAGGATGATTAAGACTGCAATCAAATAAGTTTGGACCAAATCAAATCACACAGGCCCTATTCCGGAAAGAAGCTTGTATGGGAGCTATGTGGAATCATGGAATGATGCTCACCATTTTCAATAAGCTTTGTCCTTGTGACAATCTGAACCCATCTAGCAAATTTCATCAAATTATCTTCAAAATTTCGCCATTTACTTCTCATGAACAGCCAGCCGGACATCGTTAGAACGACTCCGAAAGTGATTCTGATTCTGCATTAAACATATTTGTGTATATAATAAAATAATAGGAATTCATTTTACAAAATATGTTGTCATATACATACACTCAGTTTGGTCCCAGCGCTGCTCTTAATTTTCTAAATAAAAAATTAAATACTTTGTTAATAACTTGACCCCCGTGCTATCTACCGGGTCAATATTTAATCTGGGAACTTATTTGTGTTTAATAAATATATTTTGTGAATTTTAGCCAAATCGTACCGTAAATAAACAAAATGAAATATCACGACAACAGCGCAACCTATCGGGATTAAACTTTAGACAAACCTGGCTCCCAACTAAGATAATTTATTGTCCAAGTTTGGTGTCAAACGGTGCAGCGGTTCTTGAGTCTTAGAAGCACAAACACGGCATTAACGTTTTTATCCCGATACCGAAAAATATCGAACGTGATTAAGCTCTAATCACATCAAAATCGAGATGATTACCCATACATTGAGGTGATTTGTTAATCACTTCAAATTCACATGATTACAACTAAATAATTTCATTAATCACATAGAATCCTCTGAACATACCTCAAAATGGGAATAATGTAGAATCGGCCACCATAAACGTACCCCTCGCGTGTACAACCGACCACGATTTCTTCTTAATGTTTTTATTTTGTCCTTAAATAATTCATAAACTTTCACAATTTCATCATGAACATGCTTAAACTAATCTTCTGATAACTTTATTTAAGCATTTTAATCCATTTTTAATACTTTAAAGAAATATTAATTTGTGGTCAACTGTCATCTTAATCATCCTAAATGTAATGTAAACGGCTTTGGTTAACTTAATCAAAATTTTGCTTAAATGCGTTTAACCCATTACTTTTTTTAACGTATATCTTAAAAGTTGACTATAATTGTTTTGATCTGTTTTCACAAAAATAAAATTCGGAATGATTTCTAATATATTATTAATAAATTGATTTTCTAAAGACTTTATAAAATATTTTGGTAAGAGGATTAATAAAAGCCAATTTTAACACCTTTTTCCAATTAAAAAATATATTAAAAAATATATAAATATATAATAAAATTTTTTATTTTTCATTATTTTTAAAGCATAAATAGTATATTATAAGAATCGACAAAAACGAATTTGTAGTTGACCAGTTTTGTGACTTATAAATGCCCATCATCTTTGGTGGTCGAAAAATCGACCACTGGCCGGAAGCACTACAATATCATTGCCACATATTGGCAATCGGTTCAGAACATCTAAAAGGTATTGACATCTATCAGATAATAGTCGCTAAGTTACAACATGTTGTTTTTACCAAGTTCGCCCACTTGTTGATGTTCTCAATAAAACTTGTATGCTGTTTATGCAAATAGTTCCTATGTTGAGTGACACTCGTGCAAAATGTTCGTTAAGAGAAAACCAATACGTTTTGGACTCGAAACATTTTGCATATGCTCTGGAAGTGGAGATTTACTCTACAGTATATTATATGGTGTTCAAACGATTTGGGATTTACTGGATAATTAACGTGCCCGATCCCGATTGTCATATACATAGTTTTTTTTTTTTTTTCTATCATCTCATTTG
This sequence comes from Pollenia griseotomentosa, assembly GCA_963931875.1. Classification (NCBI taxonomy): domain Eukaryota; kingdom Metazoa; phylum Arthropoda; class Insecta; order Diptera; family Polleniidae; genus Pollenia; species Pollenia griseotomentosa. Next base: position 129,274,630 of record OZ007560.1, read on the forward strand.
TCTACTGAATGAGCGCGGGAATTACAGCTGTAGCCAATGTAATTATCAATAACTACTCAGTCGAACCAAAGGTTAATGTTAAACTGAATTGCCCAGCCGAAAGCAATTCAGGAGTATAATCATGATATGGAGGGTTTAAACTTTCATTACAATGACTTTCTTTTACAAATTGATTTTCGACCTGAAGTCAAAATACAGTGGGTTTACGTCAAGGATTATAACATGCTCTTAAATCCCCAAGGGTATGTGAATTTAAAGGATATGCCACTTTGTTGTGTTACTTTCTCTGTAAATTGGCCAGAGACCTTCTGGTGTCACGGTAGTCAGTTGCCCCGGAGTCGCAACTCCGGTCTGACTATTGGTCCATAACAAGAGTCACGGTAAGGGAGATTTTAAAAAGTCGGCTTCAAAGGCTGGTAAACGCACTATTTGTCACCCAGTGGTTTGGACCACCATTAGATTGATCAAACGTGGTAGGTGCTTATGTAAGTTTGTTTACTCATAATCTCTTATCCGCCATAATCAATTCAATATTACACACATACTTTGTATATTTACTAGGGTATTCATTCGGTTAACCGTTAATCGGTTAACCGATTAATAACTACCCGATTAACTGATCGGTTAATTTAAAATTGGCAATTTTCGATTAACGATTAAACCGGTTAATTTCAGTCGATTAACCGATTAACCGATGTAACAAATAATTTTAGTTTTTTGTAGTATTATAACACATTTTTTTGCATTTTTAATTATTTGTTTCGTCTCATATAAAAAAGGTATATTGGGAAATATTTGTTCCTACAAAACATTTCCTTCGAGAAATACATTCTTAAAATACAGTACAAAAACAGAAACTAGGGGTTCGTTTTTCATTTTTTTCGGTGCTGAGCTCTGCCAGGATGAGTCAGATGATGACCTGACAATAGAAGAAGCTCTTAATTGTAAAACAAACAATCTTTAACAAAATTAGCCGAAATAATGGCATAATGGAAGATTTTATATGTTGGGAGAAATCCTGGAAAAGAACAAAGAAACCAAGATATCGCATTCAGCTTTTAAAAATGAAATGTTTCTGCGCATCTACGTCACATCAGCGTATAAGTACAGCTAAAATATAGAAACACAAGCAAACAAACATGTGTATAAAATGCTTAAGTGACGTCATATTAAACAGTTGAGTCTTGTAAACATGTGCAATGCGTAATCTTGTTCTTATCATTCTTGAATCTGTATTATGGGCTGCTTCCGATTTCTCAAACATCTTCGATAAGTGAAAGAATTGTTTTCAAATCAAGTATTATCAAAACTGAAGAAAAGAATCGCTTAAATTCTTAACTTTAAAACCAAATTATTTTTCCAAAAGATTATTTTATAAAATCTTAAACTATTGAAATAATTAATACAAAAATCTCACAGTTTTTTTTTTTAATAAATACATGCAAATATTATGTATAAATTATAAAATGTGTTTTTCATATATATGAATTACTTTTTTATTTGCTCATTTTAGTTCAAGAATTGTTTTGTTCGTTATGTTATTGTTTTTTTTTTTTACTAAAAGACTCCAATAATAAATAATTTTTGCATTTTTATTTATTGAAATTACTTAATTTATAACAAAACTTTAATAATCGGTTAACCGATCAATAACAAAATTAACCGATTATTAACCGATTAAACCAAAACCTCGGTTAATTAATCGAGCGATTAACCGATTAAAGCAAAAGCCCGATTAAATGAATACCCTTATATTTACATGCAAAAAACCATATATTTACATAGACTACCATTAATATTAATAATAAAGACATTTTTAATAAATTTCCATAAATTACGCCTAAAGCAATATTTTTTTACAAATAAAATAAAATAATTTTTTTACTGTTTTCGGCCATTGGTCGATTTATCGACCAGTCCATATAAAGACAACTATAAATCGGGCGATACAATTTTGTAGAAACTATTCTTAATTGAAGTCTCAAAAGCACCTCCCTGCAAGGGATTTAAAAAATTCCTGCTTGTTTAATAGCGGCCAATAATGGGTTAAAAACCCAAGTGTAAACATACTGCCATGTCACAGAGTACAATTGCGTTCAGAATGATTCCCTTCGGAATCGAAGAAAACGTATTTATTTATTACTATAAAGTGTATTTGGATAGTTATTTGGCCTTTCAGATACACTACATAATTCCTATCACTAGTGGTGGTGTGTATAAAAAATGTGTTGTTAAAATAAGATTTTTATAGTTAACTAAATAAATTAATTTTGTTGATTAATTTCGTATTCCTATTATTTAATTATTCATTTAATAAAAGTTTTAACATAATCTTACAAATAAATTTATTACTAGAATTTAAGAAAAAATTCACAATTTTCAATTTTTACAAATTTTAATAATCATTGTAACATTATATTTTACTTTTGTTTTTTTTAGTAAATATCTATAAAAAGCATTTATCTTTCAATTTTCAAAAACTTCGAGTCCCGAAAAATCCCGGACTTGCGAAAACCAGTCCTGATTGGCATCCCTAAGAGATATGTATATAAGTTGCAATTTGTAATCAACCAAAATAAATTCCCTACAGCGGATTGCAATCGTTTAAATTTCATCTAAAGAAAATAATCGGTTTATCGTTCAAAATTCGTCGCAGTTATAATTGTAAAAAAAAATTATTCTAGATTTCAAGAATAAATATATTAAACATAATGCAGTCTCTGGTCGAAGAATAAAATAAGTCCGTTTGCAAATAAAAAATTCGTGTGAAGGGTCAGCGATAGTTTGTATTTTCGACCATTATATTTCATGTAAAATAATAAACTATTATTTCTAATTTTGTAAGAATTTCTAAATATTTTTCTATTTCATAATGTTTGTAATATTGCTTTCCTAAAAAAAATAATTATTATCAAAGTAATTTTTGCAAATACAAAATTTTTAATTAATAAAATTTTGTTTGTCGTGCTTAATTTCCAATTTTTATTCTTGATAAAAAACTGAAATTTATTGTGGGGGGATAAGCTAGTTTCTATGCGCATTTCACTGGTTGCTTAGGCCAGATCATCAGAAAATATTCTCCCAAAAAATTTAAGCACGACAAACAAAATCTTATTAAGTAATTAAGAATTTTGTATTCCCAAAAATTTCTTTGATAATAAATTAGGAAGTGTACGGCTTAAAAAAAAAGATAAATTCACTGTTTATTGTTGGTATTTTGCTTAAGCTTTGATATCGTTGCACATAAGACTTTTTGAGTTTTTGCAATTCTCATTCACTCTGTATTTATTACTCCTATAATTAACGAAAAAAAAGTTTTTTTGCTCCTCTGTAAAATTAGGATTTTGCAGATAGCATTTTTTGAACAAAAACCCTTAGTACAAAATTTTTTTAAATTTACATATGTGAATTTTTAACAAAAACAACAATTTTCGAACGTTAACGTAACATTTTACGTATAAAATTTTATACGAATGTTTACTTTCGAAATTGTTTAACAGGCTGTTAAAGTGTTTTTTTTTTTTAATACAAGTATCTTTTCAATTAAAGGTTACTCGAATCCAACAAAAACTTTCAGAATCTTAAGTTTTTCCATTTGCAATCTCAGGAGACAAATAAAATAAATACGTGCATTCTGTTATTTGGTATTTGTTTCCTTTTTGTATTCGTTTCATTTAGCCTCCTTTTTCCCGATACAATTTTAACCTCTACTGAAACTCCCTTTCATTTCCTGTTAGTGCAAAAAATAACAGCAGGAAAAACGACAAGATAAGAATATTGAATTCATAAGGGAAATACTTGTCTTAAGAAAAATATTAAGGAAATATATGACCTTTTTTATGGTATTACTTATTATTTCTTTTTTTTTTAAGGATATTCATCGTGGATGAATGATACACATTAAAGCACAGATGTATTTTATAAGTTTTCTGCAATTATTTCACATATAAAATCCTTCATGTTATGAATGTGTAGGCTTTGTATGTGTGTGTCTTTACATGTGTGTTAGTTGCATAAAAGAACTTACAATTGTTTTTATCAGGCATGCCATAATTTTATGATAATTTTTTTGTGCTCATTTATTCATTTACACAAATTTTTGTTGTTCGTTTCATTTTTGCAGGACTGTTTGTGGTAAATTAGATCATTTGCTGTACGTCAAATTAATTTTGAAATTTTTTGTTTTTGCTATTTATGTTTTATAAGACTGTGTTTATGTTTTTATTTCCGCTTGATTTTTATTATTTTCCTGAGAATTTTTTTTTTCTTTTCGCTTTGCTTTTTGTTTTCTCTTTTATGTTTGGGTTTTTCTTTATTTTTCATCCAGTATACAAAACATATTAAATTGCTTTGGGTTATAATAAAGTTATTTTGTTTTATTTTTGTCCATTTACTAGACTCAGATGTTTTTCAATGTTGTAGGAATATTTGTAAATTATAAAGTTGCTTTTGTTTGTATTTTTACTTGAAGACTCCAGTTACGATTTTTTAATGTTTTTTATTATTATTTTTTTTTTTCCTTTTTTGTGAGATATTATCTACTCGTTAACAAGGAAATTACTTTCCAGTGTGAGCGCTCAGATTTTATGAGATCTCATTTATTTATCAAACGAACAACAAAAAAACTACGGTAGGAGGGAAAATAAATGTTAGAGTAGCCGTTCGTTCTTAGCATTTGAATAGTGCTTGTGTTAATTTTTAAAGCCCAATTAAGTAAAATGGTCTAGTGATTAACTATACAACAAAACAATGTTTAAGGATAAAAAATAGTTACAGATATAGACTGAAAATGGCGAAAAAATAATGGCTTTAATTTAAAAAAAATTGAATTTAAATATTTATTTATTTATTTAATAAGAGTAACATATAAAATCACAAATTTAGTATATTCTAACTTAATTAACCGAGCAATAGCAATGTAGACCTTCAGCCCGTTGTAGTGAAACAGACCAGAGTCTCTGTCGGGAATCGAACCCGCAACTCCCGCACTAATAGACTAGCTCACTACCACCTAGCCTACCGGGGCACCCTTTATTTAAATAAATATTCAAACTTGAATGTAAAGAATTTAGAAACATTTAATTAACAGATTTATCAAAGAATATAATATAGTATTTTAAAAAAGTCATAATCAATTGCAAAGACTACATCGTGAGATTAATGGTGTTTTCTTTTCTACAAAAAATGTCACATTTTATTTAAAAAAATGCAATTTGGTGTTCGTTTCTTTAAAATGCTTTGCTCTCTAAAAAGGCAGCGTGTTTTATTCTAAATATATTCACCCTTAAATGTCATAAGGCATTGCACTTTACGCCCCGTATAAATCGAGAGTGTTGATAATGCCCTGTAAAAAGATGGCTTCTGTTTATATATAGGGTTACCAGACGAACTTGGGAAAATCGCCTCTAATCAGGACAGTAAAAATTTTAAGTTTTAATAGTAATTTTTTTTTATTATTTTATAGTAAAAACAAAAGAAAGCATTACATTGTTAATGGTAGGTTGTCAGTGATATAAAATTTAAATGGATTCGGTGTTATAAAATTGTTTTTGAAAAAAAACGTCAAATCAAGAAATCGTAAAAACTTGGTGTTTAATAAATTGACAATCTGGCAAAGGTATTTTCTTGTTTACATATTTTATGAAAAACAAACTAAAGAAATTGGAATTTGGTCATTCATTTTGTTAATTTATTTATTTATTTAATATCAATCTATTAACAAATTTGGGCTTCTGTATATTTTTTTTTATATTTTGAAGAATATACTTTTTGATTTATGTACATATTTTTTATATGTATATTGAAGAACAAAGTTTTTGTCAGCTGTTAAAAACCGGGCGATCCAATTTTGTGTTTTGTTCTCGTCAAATAAAAAATTGCATTATTACATGTAAGGCAAGACATTTAATACATGCACCTTTTAAAATGTGGTATTTTTTTTGTAGAAAAGAAAACACCATAAGTTAGTCAGTACATTTTAGAACAGTTCGTTATCACCAATTTACTAGAAATATAATTTACCGACCAACCTTAGCCCGCGCATCCAGCGAAACGTTTTCTAGCGCCTACCTTTAACGCTGAAAGCACGTCATCGTTGTGTCACAAGCAGTATTATTAACTTATTGTTTATTAAGACCTAGAAAAAGGGTTGACCAAAAATATGCTGAATTTTCTTTACTTTTTAGCAATATTTCGGAAGACATGTTTTCCTTTTGTACGGGGACTAAATGAATTTATAGATAAATTAATATAAATTTCAGTAGCCTTTACATTTTGGAATAAAAAATCAAAGTCTTTTTAATATTTTGATATGTAACTTGGTCCTTAGCTATTCCCAGATATATTTTATATAAGAGGGTAAGGTAAAAATTAGTTTAAACAGGATTTGTCTTTAAAGTTATGTACAAATTTTTATTAAAATATCTTTAAAATTGCGACCTGTACCTGGGTCAAAAGCCTTGTACAGACACACAGACGGACAAAGGAACGTGTATGTGTTAATGGAATTAAAACACGATTTAAAGTCGTTTTTTTCGCTATAATGTTTCCCCTTTTTATTTACTCAGAAAAGAAAAAGGGTTGAATAATGGTTAAAAAACATATCATGGTCCCCGCAATGGTAATTAATAAACTATTGTTGCTTGAACATTACTTATTTCACAATTAATAAAATGTTGTTTCTATTTAACAATTATATACGTTTGAAACTGCAAAAATGCTTGAATTTAACGATATTTTGTTTTAATGAAACTTAAAACTGGATTATGGTTACATTTATTATATTACTATCAGCGGAAAAAATATTAAGGTTAAATTTTATACTATGTTCACACTTGGGGTTTTAAACGCGTTTAAGCAAAATTTTGATTAAGTAAACCAAAGCCGTTCACGTTACATTTAGGATGATTAAGGCTGGGTTTTTAAGATCTCAGTTAAACTAGGTTTAGTTAATCTGAAAACAAATTTGTGCCTCCATTACCAAGTTTGAATACAAAATTTTGACGAAACAGCTTCGTTTTGCTGAAAATTTTGGACTTTAAAAAAAATAAAAACAAACACATTTCGCCGGATAAATCCGAGTTTCAGACTACGTTAAACTAAGTTTAAACTTAACCAAATCTTAAAAACCCGGCCTGAGATGACAACAGTTGTTTAAGAAAAAACACAACAAACAAATTAATATTTCTTTAAAGTATTAAGAATGGAAAAAATGCTTAAATAAAGTTATCAGAAGATTAGTTTTACCATGTTCAGAATGAAATTGTAAAAATTTATGAATTTTAATTTAAGAATAACGGAAATCGAAATATCGAATTTTAAAAAAGTGACCTTAAGCTTGGATAATTTATTAAAGTGTAATATTTAATAAAAAAGGTCAAAGAAATAGGATTATAATTTAACAAAAATATAGTTATTTTACGAATAATTTTATTTTTTAACATTTATGTTTGTTATTCAAAAAACAAACTACCAAAAAATAATGTTTTTTCGTATTTATTTTGTTAAGTTGTTTGATTTTTGTCGGTTAAAACATATTTTTTAAAGTGAAAACTATTTAATTTTAAGGAATATGGCAAATTAAGGTAAAAATCATTTGTTTTAAATGAAATGTAAATGATCCGCTGTTTTAAATTAATTTTAAGTTGTTTAAAATGAATTTTCGTTTGAATTTAACTACATAATATTTCGAGTGTATTTTTTTTTTCTTTAGTTATACAAAGCAAAAAGATTTCCATTATCAATTACACAGACGTCCGGTCATTTCTTTTGGTTAAATTAAGAGTGCTGATAAAGATGGCGTAATTTTTTTTCTATCAGCTCAACGTCCTGCCAATGCCAGACGAAAATTCTTCTGATTACGGTTCAGTTTACACAGGTGTTTAGCGCTCTTCTGATTAGGTAAGTGCTGCATTTAAAATATTTCGAGCTAATAGTATTTGCTGTTCAAGCCTTTATTGATATTTAATTGAATGTTTTGTGATCATAGTTTGAAGGCTTGAACTGAATACGAGCAATAACCACTATTAATTCGTACACAAAGCATTTTTAATCAATGTGCTATTAAAGTATGTATATTTTCGGAACTATAATGACTACACAAAAAAGTTTATACTTTTCTTAAAAATCATTTTATTCTCTGTAGATATACGTTAAAAAAGTTAAATATAAAAAAAAAAACTTTTTAAAAATCAAACAAAAACGAAAGTTGTTTATTTTAAACTAAAATATTGTGACCACTATTAATTAGTTCAGTCGCCAATTTTCATAGTTAGAATTGTGTTACGCCACCTTTGTTTTTTAAAACGGTCTCGGCCCGCTTTGGCATGGTACTGACTAGTTTTTGGCAGTCTTCTGGGGTTATCGAGTCCCAAATTTCCTGAATTTTGGACTTTAACCCGTCAACAGTCCGTTGGGGTTCATTTCGAAGTTTTCTTTTCATAATAGCCCACACATTTTCTATGGGATTAAGGTCTGGACTAGAAGATGGCCAATCCAGGACCTCGATTCCATTTTCTTCAAGCCACTTTTTCGTTTTTTTTTTTTGCAGTATGGGAAGAAGCACCATCCTGTTGAAATATGTATTCCCCGCAGTCTGCTAGTTTCGATACCGATAGTATCAGATTTTCCTCCAGGATTTTTATATATTTTTCTGCATTTACGATTCCATCTATGAAATGGAGCTGACCGACACCTTTTGAGGACATACATCCCCATACCATGACGCTAGCTGGAAACTTAACTGTACGTTTTAAGCAGTCTTTGTTGTATGCCTCGGTGCTTTTACGTATTACCCTTTTTCTTGCATCACCAACACATTCATAAAACTTGGATTCATCGCTAAAGATAATGCTGTCCCATTGCCGTTGTACCCATGAGCGTCTCTCTTTAGTCCATAATAGGCGTTTTTTCATTTGAAGCGCGGTAAGCAATGGCTTTTCCTTGGCCTTAAAAATTATATAAATTATCAAGTTGATTTCGATATACCGGGTTAATCTTTAACTTACTTTATACAAATTATAACCTATGCTTTTCATTTGCAGTCGGCTCCACTCACGTTTAACGGGCTTTCCAATTGCTTCAGACCACTTTAAGGCTATATCTCGAACAGTGCTTCGACGATTTAGTTTAATGATATTTGTCAAAGCTCTTTTATCGCGATGACTTATTTTGGAAGTCCGGCCTCTGTTTGAAATGTTATTGCTGAAATATCCACTTATTTCATATTTTCTAACAACACTCTGTATTGTAGATCTTGGGATTTTAAGATCGGTCGATATCTGCCCATATGTCATTCCCGATTTGAATTTATCGACGATTAAAATTCGAATTTCCTCACAAACAGGTTAAGCACGTGCCATTTTTTAGAAATTATGAAAATTAAAATAAAATAATGTGTAAAAGTTTTCTTTTTTAGCTCTTTTACATTCCTATTCTCTTATTGTAACGGAACATTTAAAATTTTTGTTTACATTTTGATTTTTTATTTAGCTTGAGCGCAATTTATACACTGAACGAATTAAAAGTGGTCAAATAATTTTTCATAAATAATAAAGGGCTTTAAGTAAACTAAAATTTTTTTTATCATTTTGATACAGAATTTAAGAATATTTCTGAATCAGTTTAGAGGAAATAAAACGACCTTTCAAAAAAGTGTAAACTTGTTGGTGTAATTAACATAACTTAATATTTATTCTGGCGTTTGGTGCTAAAGAGCGAAAAAATACCTGGCGTACGAATTAATAGTGGTTTGGGCTCGTACAATATCACCAGATTTTTTCAAAAATATAGTGAAATTTATGATTTCATCCAATTTTTTGATTTATTTCCGTAATATATCACAAACGGCCCTACAAACCTTAAAATATGTTCTGCATTATTAATTTACACAAAATTTTTTTTCATTTGAGTAAAGTTATTGGTGAGTATAATAAGATATCGAACTTGTATTACAAGGATTTCCAAACTATCTTTTTCTAGGTAAGTCCTTAAAACTTTTAAAAATCCAATTTCCCCCTCATTTTCACAGTGTGTACAAACTAGACATTTCAGCAAACTTGTTTTAGTAAAAAACGTCAAATCCAAAACAAGTCCTGAAATATTTCGAAAATATGTGAAGTTGTTTGTCATGTTTTAAATAGTACCAAAAACGTTTCTCTTCACATAAAAACTAAATATTTTTACAAAATTTGTTTTACAGAGCTAATACGTGTAAAACAACATAAAAACTTTTTGAATTATTATGTTATTAATGATAAACTAGACACAAAAATCAAATTAATCTGGATTGAGTTACAAAAAGTAAGATTTAGAGCTGGTAGGAAAACACTAATCACGCCATCCATCGTCATCAGCAGATGAAAAAAACATAACGATCCGCTACTTTTATTTTAGAAAATTGAAAAACACTACAATTTCTTGTGAATTCCTAAATGACTGAATATTTTGCCATATTGCTATAAAAATATTTCGCATATTTATATTTACACTTTAAAAGAACTGCAACTGTTATTTTTTACTAATGCACTTATGAAACTGCAATTTTAAATCTCTACCATTTAGCTAAATAATTTAAATTCCAAATAAAACACAAGGCTTTAATGTCTTTGGTTTTCCAAAAAATTAAATCCATTTTAAATTAATTCAAGCTGCGCACTTTGAATTCGTCCAGACAATTTATGGAATATTAAAATATTGTTATTGCATAAAGAATTTGAACCAAAAAAAAAAAAAAAAAATATTTTATGAAAAACAAATTTTAATTAACAAAACAAAAAAAAAATTACTTAAATATGTTGGAATATTTATAACTGCCATTTAATATTCTACAAAAAAAAAAAAAAAAAAAAAACTTTTATCCCCCGTTATAAATAAATTCAAAAAGTATTTTTTTGATAATACACTTGAAATACACAGAAAATAGATCAAAAAGGGCAAAAAAAAAAAAAAACAAAAATAAACACAAAGTACGACAACGAAAATCCACCATAGAAATATGGAAACAAATAAATCCAATATAAATCCAACCGACATATGAACAAATAAAACCCTTGGATTCTCTTTGTATAAATTTCGCAATAAAAAGGATAAACTGAGTAAAAATGCAAATGAAAAAAAAAAGAAATTACTTTATGAAAAATAATGAAAAACAACTTTAAAACACAATGTTACCAGGAAACGTAGGCCAAGCGCCAAATGATAAAATAAATTGGACGGCATGAGTTGAAAAGGATACTCGCTTGCCTGCTTCCTTTGGTTACATTTATAAGAAAGACGAGCAGCAATCCGCAAATACGCATGATATGTATTTTTCTGCAGAATTAAATCTTCTGCTGTACTCATGTTCAGAAGAACACTATTTATACAACAACATCACCTTCTTTCTGTAGTGAAGAGAGTAGAAGTGTACAAACATAAATAGAAAAGTTTATGAAAAATACCACAACTAGTGGTTAGTTTGTTCGTTTCAGTTAAGTTTTCACTTGAGTTCTGTTTGTTTTTTCCCCATCGTTTACTTATTCTACTCTGGCAGTTGTTGGTTCTTGAGATGAAACCAAAGTGTACAATGTTTGGTTTAACCAAAAGATAATAACATTGGAAATAAACTTAGAAGAATGAAACAAAATAAAAACAACTTCCAGAGTGGATCAGTAGTATATTCTGCTATACCAAACAGTAAATATTTATCACGTGTCTTTAGGGTTTCTGGATTGATATGGAATGCATTTTAACTATAATATTTTTTATAAGTTGGGAACTTATTTAATTTTTTTGGGACTTATTTTGTGGGAACTTATTTTACGGCGCAAATTGTGTTATAATTTCGATCGATGTCGATTGCCATAGTTTGATCAACAAAATAGGTTGGTTTCTTTGCTTCTCTTGTAACGTTCGGTAAAATGAGAATAATGCTAAGTTCACACTGAGGTTTTTAAACGCGTTTAAGCAAAATGTTGATCAAAGCCGTTCGCATTACATTTGAGATGATTAAGATTATAGATGACTAAGAAAAAAAAAACACATCAAACAAATTAATATTTCTTTAAAGTATTAAAAATGAATTAAAACACTTTTATAAAGTTATCAGAAGATTATTTTAATTATTTTAATGATGAAATTGTGAAAATTTATGAATTATTTAAGGGGAAAAAAAATAAAAACATTAAGCAGAAATCGTGGCCGGTTGTACACGGTCATGTTGGCGATTCTATATTTGAGGTATGTTCAGTGGATTCTATGTGATTTATGAAGTGATTTAGTTGTAATCATGTCAATTTGAAGTGATTAACAAATCACCTAAATGTATGGGTAATCATCTCGATTTTGAAGTGATTAGAATTTAATCACGTTCGAACTGCTTAAACGCGTTTAAGAAGCCAAATGTGAACATAGCCTAAAATACATTTTTATTCATTGAGAGGTAAAAAAAGTTCAGGAAAGACAAAAACCAATTTTTTTATTTCAAAGGAAAACGTCAGTTGAATCAAACCAATATCTTTCACTTATTACTGTTTATTTTTTCGACAGCTGATAGTTTGAGAATTTACTAAATATTCTCTCAAACCCGATTTTATTTACACAATATTGGAGTACGGCAACGCTTCTTCGTAACATTGGAAACCCAGGGAGCAAACTTTCGCGTACGTTAACAAACGTAATATATCAGCAAGTAATAGTGCGATATTCGGATGTTCCGAATCTTTAATACCCTTTACCTTACGTAATGTGGTAAATGTGCCAGTCGACTATCATGGGGAAACTAAATAAGGTATGTCTACTCTCATTTGAAATGGTTGGCCACATTCCATTAATTGTGGCAAAATATACTTTGATATAAATATCATCATATATATAATAAGAATATTTCTTCCGCAAAAAAAAAACAAACAAACAATAATATTATTAGATACGTTTATGATCTGAAAAAGAATGACAGTATTTCTTCGCATCAAACTAGACTTTATGGTGTCACTTTTGTAAATTTTCTAAAAATTTATATGAGAAAGTACCATGAGAAAGTACCCAACTACCTTTATTGAACGAATATCATTCAGAAGATCAAATACAGGAAATAAGATAGTTGCTTTAAGATACCGAGCTCTTGCTTCTTCGTGACATTTTTTCACCGCAACTACCTCATAACATACAGCAAAATAGTAACGCATTCAAGTTTAAAAATTAAATATTAAAATTTTTTACTACAACTTAACTTTATTATTTGTCAAAAAATTCATTTAAAATTTAGTATTTAATTGACTTTACTTTTGATCTTTTTTTTAAGTATTCACACAGTAAAAAATACCAATGTAAAATTAACATGGAAAAATGTTGATTGAGAATCATAGTGAATTTCTGCAAAAGTATGCCCTTTTTTAAAATTTATCATTATTTCATAATAATTTTAAATAAAATAACCTTAAATCATGTTTATTTAATATTATTCACTGTTAAAATAAAAAATAAAAAATATTAATATATAAATAAATATGGATTCAATATTGAATCCATAAAAACCTGTTTTATATTAAAATCAAAAGTGTATCTTGTTAAATTAACATGCATTCATACTTAAGTATGTACATTTTTATTTTCATTCTTAAAATATGTTATAAAAAGAGGACAATTCCCATATTCTTTTAATTAAAATTAGTTACTTAAATAGTGCATCAAGTTTTCAAAGTATATTGATGACGAAATCCATATCGGGCGATGCTGATGCTTCTGTTGACAAAGGAGAACTCAAAATAAGTGAAACATGTGTTACAGGGGTAAGTGTATTGAATTATTCTTAAATAAATGCATATGTTGTCTCTGAGGCTTCTTCACACTGTTATAACACACTCAAACCAATTTGATTCTACATGAAATTCACGTTGTTTCAACTTGAAATAACTTTCATTCAACGTGACTCGGATTGTTTTTTCAATATAAATTACATTTTGCTCTAACTTTACTGCAATGTTAAATTAACATGAATTATAGTTATTTTAAAAGAAAAAAAATGTTGTTCGCAGTTATTGTAAAACCAGGTTGAATTAACATGAAAAACGTATAAAGCAAAATCACCACCGAAAAATTTTAAATCAACCTTGTTTTCTACGTTTTTAACTTGATTTTGTTTAATGTAAACTCTTTTAATAAATTTATCATCAAAATGTTAATTTTAAATTAAATTTCTATGCTTTAATAATAAAATCTAATCTTGCTGCATAGGAAAGTCGTACATAAGTAAATTAAATTGAAATTAAATTAAACAAGGAACAAGTTAGAGTGCTATACAATTTGAATATTTCAAAAGAGGGCGCATTATAAGGTCTACAAATTATAAACCAATCTTTATAAAAACTGACGTCACTATTATAATTAGTTGCTGTTTCGACCTATGTGAAGTTATTAAAGTCTTATGCTTTTATTCTAGAAATTTTTGCAAAAACAGTCTTCAGCGTGGCACGGAAACACAACTATTATTCCGATATCCAAATTAAGCTTCTTAAAAACTTAAATATATTTCTCAATCTGCAATTTAATTAAGTATTTATCATTTATATATGTCATAATTTATACATAAATGTGACACTTACAAGTTGTTAACCAGAAAAACAACAATAAACATGTGTAAAATAAGTTTCATTGTTATGAAAATTATTGAACAACAACACAATACACACATATTTTAATGGTAAAGTGGGTGGTAGTAGGAGAAAGAATATGAAAATAAACATTGAACTAAACTTTAAGTTAGAAGATTTTTAAGTTTTAGAAAATATGGAATTAATACTTTAATTCTTATTTAATGCTAACTTCAGAGCAGGTGTCAGAAAAAGACAGAGAGGATATACAGTGGTTTCCCAATTTAACGAACAATTGATTGTCAGCCCTGTTCGTTAAATTGAAAAATTCGTTAAATCCAGTACTAAAAAAAATATTTATTCATGTAACAACAAATTAAAAGAAACAATGAAAAAAGTAATTATTTAAAAAAAAAATAAGAAAAAAGGACATAATTATTTAAAGAAACTTGTTATTGACGTTTGTTTTTGAGATTCGTTTAACTTTTTTCAATTGCTTCTTTTGAAGATCACATAAATTAAATAAGGGTTTTCATGATATCGTTTAAAATTGCTATTTGTGCAAAATGGCAAACTTGAGAGAATCCTTTCATGAAGGCCCTATTTAATTTGCGTGTAATTTTAAACAATTATTGTTAATTTCTAAGAAACGTCAATAGAAAAATAAATTAAAAAAATATATTAAAATTTGTGATTAAAATGTTAAATTTGTTTCAGACTAAAGTGCTAAAATGATTGCAAGAATTTATTGTTTGTGATTTATAAACACTTGAATTTTTCAACGGAAATGGCGGTTAGCACTAAAAAATCTGTTTGTATAAATGCACAATTAAACTGCGCATATTTACGAGTAAAAATTGCTGGGCTAATTTACGAAGCTTGCGTAAATTAATTCTCATACAATTTTTGACAATTCATTTGCGATGGCGTAAATATGCACAGTTTGCGAGACTTTTAAGCGATATCATGAAAACCCTTAATGTCTTGGATATATCGATATTATTTTCCTTTCCGCACTGTCCTACACATCAAAGCTTTTGATTACATCTCTGTGTTTAATTTTTACCACTTCATCAGCAGAAACATCGATTTCTAATCGTGCATTAATTTCTTCATATTCGCCAAGATTACAACTGTTTGCCTGACTACTCCATCTACGTATTTAAATAAGTTTTACGAATTTTTTGTATATTATTTTGATTTATTCGTTACATCGAGTACCAAATTGGATTTTAATTCGTTATACATAGTAGCTAAGGTAAAATTTTTGCCTGTTCGTTAAATCCCGAATTCGCTAAATCGAGAGTTCGTTAAATCGGGAAACCACTGTATAACTTAATATTAAACTAATTTGTTTTTTTTTTTTAATATATTAAAAATTAGAAGAATGTAAAATAAATACTTTATTTTAAAACAGTTGGAAATTAAACTTAGCTAACTTTTGGAAACAATCGATATAATAATAATTTTTATTACTATAGAATGTAAAAAAATAAGTAGAAGTTTTATCTTCAAATTTGCGAAATCTTATAAACCCTTCACTATTGTACCTATTTTAAAACCAGTGCCCATGTTCTGTAATTCCAGCGTCGAGAAACTTTCCGATTGTTATGTGAGAAATAAAACAAAAATGCCATAAATTGAAACAAGCAACTCTGTTTCTCACTTGAATGTATCTGTAACATTTTTAGCGAGTAATTGCTGTCCCGTTAGGAAGTTACTCGCGAATTTACAACAAAAGTGTGTTTGTAAAATTTTTGTGAGAAAGTTCCCGCTTTGAACAGTCAAATAAATTCATGAACATAAATGGGTAGAGAAAAAAATTTAAACACCAAAAATATATTAAAAATTCAAAATGCGTTTATGTAAGTATTTTGTTTTTGGTTGATTTTTCATTGTCTAATTTTGCTTTTAACAGTTTTGAAAAATATTCGAATGTTTTCAAAGCCATTTTGTAATATTTTGTAATATTAGTAAATTTTTGTCGCCGTTAACGACTGGCGGTCTCAACGTCTGCAATGCCACATCGGCTTCGAATGGAATTTTATGACATTTATAACGTAACGACGTAATCTCTTTTGATAGTTTTTGACATGAGCTACAGCCACATTTTTAATGGGAGAAGTTCTCACAAAAGTTACACAACATGGGTAGAGATTGAAGAATTCTAGGCAAAACTGTTCTGTAAGTTGCAGATAAAGCTCCTAAATTAGATTTTAATAACAACTTTCAAGATTCTTGGCTCAAATTTTGAAATACAGTCAAATCCCGATAATTCGTACTCCGATAAATCGTAATTCCCGATAATTTGTAATAAACTGTCGGTCCCTTGAAAAAATCTCGTTAATTCGTAAAATTTCCATACATTTTGGTCCCCTCGCTAATTCGTAATTTTTTTTTCAAATAAAATCTTTACCTCTTATAAATCGTAATTGTTTGCTTACTACCACAGAATACTAACAGAACTGTAAAAAGTGACGTGTGAAAAAGGCCCAAATCAGTGTCGAGGGCAGCTTTCGAAGAAAAGACAGAAAGCTTTTTTTGGTAGAGAAGTGGCAATGTGTAAAAACAGGCAGCAACAATCAACACAAATGGTGTGATCAAAACAAAAATAATAAAACACAAACCACGTTAAACAAATGCATTAGTTCAACAAACGTTATGTTTTGTGCAAAAACAAATTTATTTATTAATATTTTTTTGTTTTATAATGTCATTTATTTACTTAAATATTATTTATTCGTGTTGTGGTAAACTTTAAAGTTAATATTTACAACAGCTTTGCAAATAAATCTCAACTAAATAAATTTGTGTTCATTGTATTGCCGCATAAAAGATGATGCAAAGAGAAATGAAAAAAGGGCAGCTTTCTTAGAAAGAGACAAAACAAAAACGCAAAATCTTCCGTCTCGTGACAGTTCTGTTAGTATTTTGTGCTTACTACCACTTATAATTCGTAATAAAAACAACAGAAACATGGGTAGAATGATTTTTTGTTCAGCGCTATTTTTTTTTTGCGTGGGGTTTTGCTTTTGCTTTTGCTTTTGCTTGTGTGTGTGTTTATTTTCTTAAGGCCAAAATACATTGATTAAAATACTCATCAAGCATTGTGGTAGTATTAGTGAAAATGTGTTTGTATTTGTGACACCGACAACGCTAGATGAAAAATCAAAAAATTTAGATATGACGGCGAATTTAACGTCCAGCACACGTACACGTTGGATTCGCCGGCTGGACAAGCATTTGACAAGTGTATTTTGGCCTTTAAGATCAGTTTGTTATATGAATAATAAAGAAAAATGTCAAAGCCCACGCATTAAACTCTGTCGGTGTTACAAAAGCAACAAATTTTTGCAGCCATTTACAATAGAGAAAAAAAATAGACGTTGCTAAGCGATTTGAAATTGCTCCATCAACTCTTACTTCAATCCTTCTTCAATTTTACGCTAAGTAAATGAATTTGCTATTTTATTTTGTATTTTATTTTTAACAATTTTTTTTTTTTTTTTTTGTTTTTTTTATCGTTTTAGTAGATAAATTGAAAAACCTTGTTAATTAGTAATTATTTTATTTTTACCCCGTTAAATCGAAACCTCGCTAAATCGAAAACCCCTATAATTCGTAAGAAATGGCCGGTCCCTTGCGATTACGAATTATCTGGACTCCACTGTACTATTTGTTCTTTATTATAGCTCAGTAATTTTTAAAGTTTTTTTTAATTTTCTAGGAAAAAAAAAATAGATTAATTAGAATATCAGAACGACGATATTTTCGACGTAGGAGCAAATTCTGGCAGTTGTGATCGCATACTTTTTCGATTCGAAAGCAATATTTTATCTAATTCTTGCAGTCGATACTGAACAAATCGAAATTATTTTTCCAGTGTCGTGAGAACTAAGATAAATGCTTTACAACACTGAAAGAATTATTTCTTCACTAAGGCAAAAATAAATATGTTTTGCACTCTTCTATTAAATTTTCTGAAAATAAAGCTGTCAAAAAAAAAAAAAAAACTACTAACGTCCCTAAAAAATAAAAGAATTCATTTATCGCTGGTTATATCTGGTCCAGATTTAAACAACCCAGTAAAAAATTGAGAACGAAGCAGGTTTGTAAGGGAGAAATGTAAGAGTTTTGCTTACCAAAGAACTTAAGAAAGGCATGACTTTAATATGTCGAGTTCCCACTTTGAAGCAATACATTTTTGACACAAAAGGCTCTTTATTCAGCGCATATAAAATGAATGATTTTTTACAGTTTTTTTGATGATCTCCCTTACAAACCTGCTTCGTAGTAAGGGAATGCCGTGGCACTCGAAATATTATTTTTTCTTTAATGAAACTTGTTATTGCGTAGGGCATAATTGTGCGCTTATATTTTTAATGTACCATTAGTGCTTCGCAAAATAATAAAATTTTTACTGAGAATGTTCATTTATAAGAACACAGTGCTAAACGGTTAATTGTGCAAGAAATACAAATACAAATACAAAGAACTTAACTAACTATTAATAATAACAAGCATTAAATTTCACTAGGGGTCTTCTAAGGCCAAAAAATCGTGCAATGTATGTATAACGGGTTTTCCAAATTCCGGGCCTTGAAATTTTTGAAAATGCAGACATTTTTACCTTCTAAAGTGCCGTTTTAGTATATTTTTGTGTGGAAGTTAAAAAATGACCCCTTATAATTAGTGTTAGAGGGTTAATATATTCTAAGAAAAGAATGCCTTAGAAAAATACAAAGTTAAACTTCGTTCACAATAGGTAGCAACATTTTCTTTAGTGTTCAAAATACATCAACAATTTTTTTCACAAGCTCACACATTTTGCATTAAGAAACCGATTGCAAATTTTGCCCACAACAATTTTACTTATTTATTGTTATTTTTTAAAATATTTTGTTAACATTTTCACTCAAAACTAAATAAAATTATTATAAACGTCATTTTCAATTTTATACAAATTGTTGCTGAAGTGGAAGTGACTTAACTTTTTTAAAAAACTTTAGTTACATTTTTGTTTGAAAAATGAGATGAAAATATATAAATTACTTTGGGAAGAAAAAAGATAAAAGAAAAACAAAATTGTTTCTTCCATTGTGAACGAAGCTAAATTGTTTGAAACGCAAAAGTTAAAAGAACTCAAACGCACATCTAGACGATATAAAAACATATACATTACTAGATAAGTAATAAACATTTATTTAAACAGTTAATTGCGAGTTTAGCTTTGTCTCAGCTATTATTGTTGTTTTAACTAGTTGTTGTTGCTCGAACGCTGTTATTACAATTAGAAGGGCTAAACAAAAGATATTTAAATGTTGACAACAGCAAACAAAAAACCAATTATTATTGGGCAAATTAAACGCACGTGCATATATGAGTGAATATGAATAGATGTGTGTGTGTGTGTACCCTGCAAATAATATTGGACTACCTGATCTATGTTGATAAAATGGACTACACCATGAACTGGTCCAATGTAATGCAAGCATGGACCATGTCATTGTTAAATAGTGTATGTAGTGAGACGACATTTTTTCGTTTTTAAACGACTTCAAAACTAATCCTCTTGAGTATACCATGGAGTAGTTTTAAGACTACTCCTTTGTAGTCCAAAGCTCGGTTATATGGTCCTGCCCTAGGACATCGTAATGTTAAAAAGACCATGTTTTTTCCATACGTTTGGGTTACTCTTGGACTAGTTCTAGTCCCTTGTGGGCTACATTTTACACGCGTATTTGTAATAGTCCTTTTATTTGCAGGGTGGTTATAACCGCATACATAAACATACAAAATGTTAAAGTGTGTAAACAAATCTCCTATTAAATTCTGTTTACCTAATAACACTTGCACGTATACACTTATTCATACGCATTCATTCATTTATTCATATTTACAATATCCGTTTCCGGGTTTAAATTGCACTCGCTTTATATGTGTATGTATATATGTACATATTTAAAGTAGAGGATATATAGATATTCATTCATGTACGCACATTAATGAAAATCTATGATTTATGTATGTATTTATGAATTTATTCATAAAATTTAATGAGCTTATTTGTTTTCTCTATATGCATGCGTATTCATTTGAATATATGGAACATTTTCATATTTGTTATTTGTTTTTAAATTGTAATTTAATATGTTTACTTCATAAATGTATATTCGAGCTGAATTATTATTGAAAAATCAAAAATTTTCATAATTTGGTTTTCGTTACAGCTGAAATGATACAATTTACAATTATGCGTTTTAGAGATTTTTTTTTATTATTGTAGCTATGCTACCCTCTTCTCAAAATGGTTTTTATCAGTCTAAGACCAGGCGGTGTAGCTTTGTGTATTTGCGGGATAATGCTTGTTTTTTTTTTTAATTTTTGCTTTTAATTTTTTTACAATTTTGTTTTCTCAAATATCTGTAGATTTTTATAATTAAAGTGAATGGTTTCTTTGGAAAAACAAGAAGCAGGGCCCAAATCGTCGCACACGTGATGGAATGAACTTTCGTATCGAATAAAACTTCGTGACGTATCAAAAACGGGATTGCGGCATTAAAAAGCTTTCGTATCGAAATTTGTTTAAAAAATGAAATAGATTTTTATGCTTGTATACTAATGGCATAATAATCAACACATATAAATCAACAATGTTGATAGTGCCCTATAAAATAGGTGACCGGTTTATTTATGTGGTTTTTTTTATAACTGCGGCGCTTGCCAAAAAGAGCAACAAAGCAACGCAAAAATTCGGAAAACATTTTACAAATTTAGAAATTTTGTAAAAATAGCGAAAATTCGCGAAAGTTTTTAACATATCAAACAAGCCATTAAATTGATTTAAAGTCCCTAAAATTACAAGGAATGGCAAAAATTCGATTAAAAATTGTAAATAAGCGGAAATTTGCAAACAGCGGCATGAAAGCAAAGTCTAGTATTTATTAAAAATTGTTAAAGCTGTACAGAATCAGAAAACTTACAAAAAAAATCGCTGCTATAGCGAACATGGCTTAAATTCGCAAATAATCGCAAACTTGGAAACAAACCCTAAAATTTATTTGAAATCGGTTAAAAAAACAAAATGTCAACAATTAACAAAAAAAATTTTTTTTTGCAAAAATAGCGAAAATTCGCTAAGGAATGGAAAAAATTCTGTAAAAATTGCTAAATTAGGGGAAATTCGCAAAAAATTGCTAACAGCGGCATAATAGCAAAGGTACTATTTATTAAAAATCGTTAAAGCTGTAAAGAATCAAAAAACTTTCAATACAAAAAAAGCGCTTCTATCTATGACTATAATTTTTTAGATTTTATTTCACCAAATTTGTCGGAGTTTTGCCATTTCATACGAAATTTTACTAGTTAAAACTTCACTTTTTGATAGGAAATTTAGTACATTTGATTTTTAATATGAGGTTAAACGATATTTCACTATTCACAGGAAAACTTGCGGTGTTTAAAAATTAAAGAGACATGTTACGATGACGTTTTGCGAAATTTTATTATGTTATAGGAAATTTTACAAAATGGTTTTGTTTGATAGAAATTTTGGGTTTTTTACAAAAAAATTTTACTTTTTAATAAAAAAAAAAAAATTACTACTATGTGAAAGAAAATTTCACTTTTCCAAAGTAATTTTTTTTTATATTGAAATTTATTTTTAACTTCCTAAGATAAGCCTACCAAGCTCTACGCTTGCCTGCAGGAAAGAAACCAGAGTCCAGGAACCGGGAGTCGAACCCGCAGCCCCGGTGCTGATAGACTAGCTCACTAACTACTAGCCTACCTGGGTACTCATTTCAAATTTCACTTTTTAAAAAATTGGGAAATTTTAAAAAATTATGTATCAGCATTTTTTAATATTTTCAAATTTTTCAAAAAATCCAATATTTGCTTGCAATTTTCACTATTCGATTGGAAATTTTACAAAGTTTCACTATTTTGAAAACAAATTTTACGAACTTTTGCCATTTGATGGGAAATTTTTTAACGTTTCACTATTTGATTAAGAATTTTTACGAAATTTAACTATTTAATGGGAAATTTTACCATTTGTTGCAAATATTACAAAATTTCTCAATTTTAAGGAAGTTAACACAAAATTTGACAATAAGGAAATTTGCAAAACGTTTCTAAATGTTACAATAAACAGGATTTATTTTTAAATTTAATTACTCATATTATTAATTTAGCAAAACTTCACTACTCATAAGAAATTTTGCAAAGTTTCACTATTCGTACCTAATCATGCAACATTTAAACTTTATAAAAAATTACTTATTTATGCCTAATCCACAATAGTGGAGAGGATTTTATGAGATTGTTCTGATGTGTGTAACACCTTAAAATATTGGTCCTAGATTCATATTGTACTTGACCGATCGATTGGAGTGCCCCAGTAGGTTAGCTGGTAGAAATTTAGTCTACCAGTGCCGGGGTTGCCGGTTCGATTTCCACCAGAGACTCTGATCTCCTGCAGACAAGCGTAGAGCTTCGCGGGATTAGTTAAGTAAAAAAAATACAAAATTTAGAACTACTTTTTGAATTTCACGATGTCCGTCCATCTTGCATGCTAACTGGCTGGCTGCCCATATAACCATTGTATGCAATATTTAGGACGCAATTTTGGGGATAATTTTATAAAATTCGTTAATTAAGATCTAATTGTTACAAGGCCCAAGCTATTGCAAACAATGAGAATCGGTCTTTAATTTCACATAGCCCCTATACAAGATCCTTTCGTGAAAATAATTTTTGTTGTCATAAACCATCTGTTTATATTTGGATGGATTCGTAATTCGATTAAATTTGAGCAAAACTAATTTTAAAGCAAATATAACCGGATTTAATTGGAATCGACCCATATTTGACCATAGTTCCCATATAAATGACAAAACTTTCATATAAATGTTGGTATTGAAAAAACCATTTACTACAGCTTTTACTGCATATCAAAATATTGTGGTGGTAGGTCCAAATTAACCGCGATGTTCTGCTATTCTCCAGCTAGGCAGAAAACGGTCTCAATTAATGATTTCTAACGGACTCTGTTGTGGGCTGTTCTTAATGCCTCGTTCCATGAAAACCCTGCAATTGTCAGCTCACGTTTCGTTGCAATGCGCCAAGTGGTTTTCGGACATCCACGACGCTGAGAACCTTGGGGGTTGTACTACAGCGCTACCTTTGCTAACTCGTTATCGGATCTCAGTGTATGACCAATCCATCCAAATTCGTGCTTCGAAACAGCTCAGCGATAGTTATTGTGTTGGGCCAAAAACATTGTATAATCCTTCGTAAGCAACGGTTAGTAAAAACTTACAGTCGTCGAACTTCGCTTTGCGATAGGCCCCATGTTTCACATCCGTATAGGAGTATAGGTTTCACACATGTGTTAAATACTTTAGTCTTCAGTTGTGCTGATATCTCGGATGATACCCATACTTTTTTTAAATAACGCATGGCATGACGGGCCTTGTTGATTCGCGCAGAAACGCCTTCGTTTGCACCACTGTTCGTTGTGATTGTGCAGACAAGGTAACAGAAAGATTGGACATCCTCTATCCTCTATCGAGAGTTAACCATAGGTCCCATATAAAACCCCTTCCTAACATCACTTAAGGGCGAACAAATCTTCTAAAGATGAAGATATTTAAATAATATTCTACACAAACAACTTTTGCATGAATCTTAACCTCATAGCATAATTCTGTGGTTTTCATGGGCAACCGCGTATGTCTATTTTTTCCGATTTTGAGATGTTGATGCCAAATTGCCTAATTTTAAACGCTCTTTACATGTTTCTAAACATTTTTGAAAAAAGATGGATCAATACCGATTTTTTAAAGTAATAACAAAGTTCAAAAAGTGCACCTAGCCCATAGTTTGATCTAGAATGTTTTTTCGGCTCTACTGAAAAATTTTATTTAAAGACATACGCGGTTGCCCATGAAAACCACAGAATTTTGTTCTGGCATCATTTAGGTATCATATAGTCGGGCTTGACAGTCTTTACTTTCTTAGATATTTTTTTAAGAAATTTTGCGAAATTAATATGAAGTTTAACAACAGGAAAGGAATTTTTGCGAAATCTTTGAATTTTGAGAAGTTTTGTGAAATTTCAATTTTATATGGAAACTTTTAAAAATTTCACTATTTTTAGCAAATTAGGCGACATTTCACTAGTAATGGAAAATTTTGCCAAATTTGGCCCCAATATTAATTGGACATTTTTCCACTTTTAATGTTATTAGTTGCTAAGATATTTATTAATTAACTCCTTTATCAAATTTATTTTCTCTAAACGAGTACTTAGAGGAGCTTATTTCAAAAATTTTTATTGCTTTACATATTTCTTTTCCAAAATCATATAATTGAAACATTAAATTTCTAAACTTAAACAAAAAGTGCCATTAAATTCCTATATATCTTTTCAATTTTCTATTAATGTGAAAATAATATCACTTCAAATGGAAACAATATTAATGAAAAGAAAATAAAACACAAAGAAAAAATTACTTAAGCACACAATAACAATAAATTTTGTGATGATTTTTTCCCTTTAGTTGTTATAAAAGAAAAAAACCAGCAATCAGAAAAGGTACTTCCAGCTGAAATCAGCTACAAATCGAAGTTTGAGTAATGTGAAAATTAATAAAAACCCTTTTCTTTTCTTTACTTCGTTTTATTTGTTCAACACAGACAAAAGGCAGGCAATTATTTTGAAATAAATTATAGTGAATAGTAATGAAAAAAAAAAGAAATCGTAGAATCTTAATGAAATTGAAGCAAATATATACTTAACTCTTTGGTAAATCCGCATCGATGCCCTCATTTATAATCGATAACTCGAGATGGGTAAACAATAGAGTTTTAAAAAAGAAAAATGCTTAAAAAGTGCATTTACTTTAACATCTGTGACAGTTTCAGAAAAACCACTTGAGATACATTTTGTGATTACTTAAAAAAAAAAACTAACATTTACTATAAGAATTATTTAAAGTAAAAAAAAGAATATTAACACTTTGTTTATGTTTTAAAGTACAATTGCATGACAAGATTCTTGTCATGAAAAAGTCTGTCTATCCCTAACTTTCGATAAAATTATATTCAATGTTTATAATTTTTACCCACAATTAAACTTATATCAATGACTGTATTAATTAACAAACAAGTCGTTTGTTTATCACATACACCGACTGACACTTCAAGTGTCAATAGTTTGTCAACACTTTTAAGGGTATTTTCTAGTCAACTAATTTTGAACTGCAGTAATATTTTGTTACATGTATGTAAATATTCGAGTGTATATTTCTAAATACACTTTCAAGTACTTACTTTACTTATTCTCAAGTGTTGCATATTATATTAAGTGATAGAAAAACAACAACTATAACAGCATATCGACTGCCTTTTATTACATGTTGACAGCCGAATTAGCCCTTAAGTGTTTGCATTTAAAATTTAATGTTTCTTTCCTCTTTCTGTGCTCGTATTAGGCGCCTGCCGTTTATTCAAAATAATTTTTAAATCAAATACTCATACATGCATATAAACACACACACACACATACGCAGCTACACTTAAGGAAAAACATGATGTATGCTTTACATTGTTTACGTCTAGTCTAAATTAAAGACAGTGGGATGGATATAATAAAAAGGACAATTTCTAAGGTAAAGTTTGAAATTTTTATTTTTAATAAAAATAAATATATATTTATGACTAGGCGCTGCGGAATGTGCCCCCAAGATTTATGACCCCAAAGTTCTAAATAAGAAATGGACCAAAACTTTTTTTGAAGTGCAACAACAGGCGGTGCGTATAATGACCCCAGAGAAGCTTAAGTTAGCGAAGCCAGTGTTCGCTATACCATAGACGAACAAATCCTTGCTCCTGGCCGCAGTCCCAATCATGCTATCGATCATTCTATTTTGAAAACCATAACTGTATAAATATTCGGGATATTAGAATTCTGGATTTTTAAGCTTAAAATATTGAAATTTAGGATATTAAGTTTCAGGCCTATGAACCCAACCAAAATTTTTATAGGTCGATTACGGTCAGCAACACAACTAAAGTTAAGTTGCCAGTAGCGAAATTAGGAAATTTTGTTTAATTTATATTCGCCTAGTTTCGGTGCTATTAATAAATATAACTTTCTTTGTGTATTTTAATTTATCTTTTTGTAGGGTAACAGTTCATTTAATATTTTGTGGTGATTTTTCATAATGAAGAACTGCCCCAAATTAAGGGTCATATTTAATTTTATTTTTATTTTTATTTATGAAAAAAAGTCCCAAATTTTGGGTCAATTTTCTTTGGGCCATCTTTCCTGGGGTTATTGTTTGTTTTTTGATTCTTTCGTTGGACTGTTTTTGCAATTAATATAAAACGACATGTGACCCCAAAGGAATGAAAAATTACTTCAAAAAAGACCACAATTTTTACTTTGGCCGAATTTTTCATTTTAAAGTTTTACTGCCTGTTTGTAGAACGCGAGCACAAAAGTGACTCGTTTAAATTACATTTAAAACAAAAAACTAATTTTGAAATTTGGTTTTTGTTTTAAATGTAAGTTGAACGAGTCAATTTTGCGCTCGCGTTCTACAAACAGGCAGTTAGTTAGCGAAGCCGACATTGATTACAATTATAGAAAAAATACCTGCGCCCAGCCGAAAGTCTAACCATGTTTTGTTTAGCACTATTCTTAATACCAAAACTGAACATTTATTCGGGGTATTGAAGTTCAGGGATGTTGAAGATTCGGGCATATTTTTGTTTTTTTTATTTTTAACTTTTTTTGGGTAAATATTCATTAAATGAATTTTTCATAAAGAAAAATGACCCTTAACTTACGAATATATTTTGTTTTAATTTTACGACTTCTTTAGTTTTGGATTGATATTTAATTAAAAAATTGGGTTAGATTGCAAGACGAAAAATAGCTCTAAATTTGTGCTCAATTTGCATTTGCTTTTTGGGGCCACATTTCGTAGCAACTTATGGAGAAAGCAGGGCTTTGGAGTCGTCAATTATTTGTAACTCCGGCTCCGACTCCATCTAGTGAAATTTTTAAAGCACGACTCTTACTCCGACTCCAACTCCTACTCTAACCTTAAAGCTAAATGTTTATGAGACTGGTCTTTATTTGACGTTTAACTCTATCTTGCAATATCTTTTAAATGGTTTAGTGTAGCAAGAAAATAATTCTGTAAAAATTTCAAATCAATATTTTAATTCTTTGATTTTATTGAGCTTTAATACAGTTATTTACATATGTAAAGTGTTTGTTTATATATTTATTGTCTATGGATTTTTTCTTTACAGATATTTTACGAAACAAACTGTTAATTCAGAAAAAAAATTATTATGTTACGATTTATTTTATAGTTTTGGGACCAAATTTGTTTGCAGTAATTTAACTTCATAAAGCCACTGTGCAGTCCCAAAGCTGTTTGTTATTTTATATAAACCTTTTTTTTTAATTTCATTATTTCCGCTTGTTGTATCGTTGCGGTCCTTTGGCATGTACTAGGGTATTCATTTAATCGGGCTTTTGCTTTAATCGGTTAATCGCTCGATTAATTAACCGAGGTTTTTGTTTAATCGGTTATTGATCGGTTAATTTTGTTTTTGATCGGTTAACCGATTAATAAAGTTTTTTCATAAATTAAGAATTTTAATAAATACAAATGCATATATTATTTATTATTTTGCGTTTATAGTAAAAAAGTTATTACTTAAACAATAACATAAAAATAATAACAATTCTTGAACTAAAAAAAGCAAACAAAAAAATAATTCATAAATATGTAATACATATCTGTGGCATTTTGACAAAACATCTTAAGTCGAGATAAGATAGCAAAAAAGTTTTTAAAAAAACCTCGGTAAAAAAATCATTTTTATTGAATAATAAATTAAACCAGAATTAAAGAAAAATTTCGTTTATAATACAAAATTTTAAAAACTTAAACAAATATGATTTTTGAATGAAAATTCGTATGATTAACATCATTTTTTTTCAACTTTTTAAATAAAGGTGTTTTGTCAAAATGCCACAGATATCATTTATTAGTAATGTGAGATCATTTTATAAATTATTTCAGTAGTTAAAGGATTTCTTATAAAACAAATCTTTTAGAAAATTTATTTGGTTTAAATGTTTAGGATTTAAGCGATTCTTTCGGTCGGCAAAAAATGGGTTCAAATTAAGATCACTGAACACCTTCTTTGTTTGTAAATATTTTATTTTCTTAACACATACCTTTTCTATATGAGACGAACCAAATAATTAAAAACACAAAAAAATATGTTTTAATACTTAAGGGTGATTTTTTATGAATTAAGTTTTTCGGGCTGGCAGCACTGGTTGGTAATTGTGTATACTCTGCCATTTCATCATGGAGAAACTCACAAACGAGCAAGAACTGCAAATCGTTATGATATGTTCATACGACGATATAAACCACTCGTTTCGCTCTCTGAAACTACTTTGCCAAACATGCTGTTCATACGATTCATTCTTGTTTCATTTTGACATTTTTTTTGTGTTGTTAGTGTGATTTTTTTTTTAAATAGATAAAAAAAAAGTAAATAAAACTTAAATATATTATTTAATACTTTTATTAATATCATTATGTTATAATTATCACTTTATTTCATTAAACATCAATTTTTATTTTGTTTTTTTCTTTGCTTTGATTTTTTTTTTGAGAGCTAGTTCAGATAAACTAACGATTAATGTTATCAAAATTAGAGATGATAGTACATTTTTCCTGTTTCGCAGTATGTTTCAAAATGAAACGACCTGTTTCGCTCACAAAATTTTGTATGGGGAAACAAGTCGTTTCAATCATGTTTGGGGCTCGAAACAGGAATAAGAGAGCGAAACACGAATATTGCTGTCCGTGTGAACATGGTATTATAGTTTATTATCAAAATGCAGCTCGATGGCAATCCACTGTTTTATCGAAAAATTGTGTTCAGCGATGAGGCTCATTTCTGGCTAAATGGATATAAACAAGCAAAACTGCCGCATCTGGGGTGAAGAACAGCCACATGCCGTACAAAAGTTACCGATGCATCCCGAAAAAACTTACAAAAACTTATATATTTTGTTACATCGGTTAATCGGTTAATCGACTGAAATTAACCGGTTTAATCGTTAATCGAAAATAGCTAATTTTAAATTAACCGGTCAGTTAATCGGGTAGTAATTAATCGGTTAACCGATTGACGGTTAACCGAATGAATACCCTAGCATGTACAGAAGAATATAAACGTTGTCTTGTGTTATGCCTGTGCATCTGTCTGCCTCTCCAACCTCTTTGTCGCAGGCGCAAAAAACAACTAGTACACAGTTTATTATGCAGTTCTTGTATTTTGTTTGAAATGGGTTCTTAAAGCGCGATTACATTAGCACTAATGTTTGGCTTAGTGGCACAGTATTAGTGTGAAGACTATGCAGTCTATTGTTGCGTGTGTAATACAGTAAATATACTTTGTTCGAAACAGTGCATCCTTGTGGTATAAATGCGTGTATGTCTCTATGTTGTTGTTGCTACTGCTGTTATCGTTTTTTAATTGCTTTAACTCGTCAATTGCTCAACAAGGATGGCGACAATATTGTCATTAGTCGTATGAACCAAACAAGAATCAGAGCTAGGTGTTCTTAGTGCTTTGCTTAAGCAAATGATAAACCAGAAACACATAATTGCAAGATTCGGTTGTGTAATTTTTTGAGCTTTGCAATATTCTTCGTTATTTCAGTTTTTGCTAGAATAGTTTTAGTATTTAACCAATTAATGTTGAGGTCAGTGCTAATTGCGGCTGAAGTTTACTTTGATTTGTAATCAGAAAATTTACGTAATTGGAGAGGTAAGAAATTTAAGATAAAAAAAATATTTTTTTTTTTACTTTTTTTTTGAGAATCATTTAAGTTTTAACAGCATTCGTACAGTAATCCTATAGGCTTCCTGACAACTGCAGTGTATTTCAGGCGGAAGTTCTAGGGATGTTGAAGGCCGAAGACGAGATAGGAACACATAGGTGGGGGCTCGGATGTCACTATACATATGGACAGGAGGGTGGCTTTTAAGGCTTTGAAGGGATGTTTTGCGAATTCCAGGCTATTGGATAATTGTAGGTGGGATTTTTGTAAGATAAATCTTTGGGGAGTGTGTGGTGATACTATGTTAGATACCGAGTCACTGCAACATTACCGCCACTGAAATGGTCGATGAGTTGGCGATACTGGCTCCGGAAAGGAAAGAAATGTGGGGATAGTCAGACCTAAAATAAGCTTTAATTTTGGAAAGATAAGGGAATGGGTTTTTAGTTAAGCACGTTTAATCTCTGCGTTGGGAACTTGATAGGTATTATTACGGGCCACTGCATGGATGGGCAGAATGGCGGTGGTAATGGGATCTTCCTTAACGGATTTATGTAGGTTGTGCGAGGACAAAGATAAGATAGAGACATTAGAAGACATTCTCTGTCACTATCATAGACTGCAGAACAGCAGGCTGAGGTAGCTGATTAGTAGGATCAAAGGCGAATTGGGAGATGTCGCGGGCTGTGGGCTCAAAAATCTGACGCGATTCGTAAAGGGCATGAACTAGATGTATAACAGGCGTCTGGCGACTATTGTGATTATCGTCCATTATTTCTTCCACTATTTTTTTGCTTTCACTACTAACTGAAATAAAAATGCTTCATATATTTAATGAATCGTTTTCATTAAAAAAATTTCACTGGTTAAATGAAAATTTTCATTGTCCAAATGGAATTTCGTAGTTATAATGAAATATTGTCGTTAAAATCGATTCATTGGATTTCGTAGTTACGTTAAAAATTTTCATTGGATATATGAAAACTAAAGTTTGTCCAAGTTAAAAAAAAATTTAATTGGGAACATAAAAAACAATATACAAACATAACTATATTCATAAATTAATACAAAATTATAGTGTCCTTAAAAATATGTTTAATTGTTAATTAAAATAATGTAAGATTTAATTATTTCATATTTCAATAACTGAAAAAAAAAATTATTTTTAACATTGAAATAACTCTATAGTCTCAATAATTAAAAGTATAAAAATATTTCGAAAAAGCATGCCTTCATAAATTTAAATTTTCATTATGACAATGAAATATATCATTATAGTAATGAAACAAAAACTTTCAATCCATAAATACGTATGTTTTAAGTTTTCTTTAATATGTACATACCTAAATACATATAGTATGTACTAATTAATGAACAAACAAATGTTCTTCTTTAAAAAAACACACCCTTATTTTAAACTGTTGTCAACCAAATGATGTATACGAAAAAGCTTGTTCTCTCTTTATGTGGTCTTTTTTTTAAATGCGTTAGCAAAAAAATATCAACGTTGTTATTGTTGTTATGTTATGACAATTTAATCGCATATTACGCTCTTAAAAGAGTAATGGCAAAAAAACATAGTTTTTTTATTCAAAAATATTGCTTATGATTCTTATACGCTTTACAGTTTTATTTGGTTTAATATCTTTAGTTTTTCTAAAATCTTTATGGATGAAGTTTCCTGATGATCTGGCCTAAGCAACCAGTGAAATGCTCATAGGAATAGCTTATCCCATCAACAATAAATTTCAAGTGTTTTTATCAAGAATAAAAACTGGGAATTAAGCACGAATAACAAAATCTTTTAAATTAAAATTTTGTATTCCCAAAAATTAATTTTGGCCTAAAAAAACTTACCTGGCAACATGCTTTTGCAAGTTGTTTTGGCATTTTGTTTTTTCTTAACCTACTTACAAC